>LFLW010047376.1:4830-15264 GCA_001262575.1 Conus tribblei | reverse complement strand
GTAAGTATGATTATCGTAAAAGATAAATGTAAAAGAAATTTCACCATCTGCCTAATTTTCTTTTTTCAAACATAATGTGAACACAATCAGCAGTCCATTTTGTTGCTTTTACTTTTACAGTAACAATATAAGATACTGTTAACAATACTGTTAACAATACAAGAATCTTCATTTCATTTGAATTTCAGGGAAAATGTTCCATTCATCAGCAAGTCTGTTGGATCCAACCTCTTGAGAAAATTCCAGAGAAAAAAAAATTGTCTTGGATTTTAAATGATCTGTCTTGACATTCTCTGCAAAGGAGGAAATAATATTAGCTGGAAATGCACGTAAACACCCATTATAGTTAAATTTTAGTTAGAAAACAAATCTTCACTTGCTGAGACACTCATTCCTTTGGATGCTTGCTTGCTTGTTGATTTAATAGCATGTACATTTTACCATCAGCATCGAAGAAAATACAAAGCATTGGAATTGGAGATTGCTGCACTGTTTGTTTCTCGTTAGTCCACTACTTTTCACAATTTTGATGTGTGGGTGGGTGTATGTGTGCAGTGCATCATGCACCTGGAGGACCGCATGCAGGAAATGTATTTCAAGAGTCTCATGCTGGCCGAGTACATCAAGGGAGTCAAGTCTCACAGCCAGCAGCAGCTGACAGCCATGTTGGGGTAGGTGAAGGAGTCATTTCCCTTGGTTTACAGGCACACTTTATCTAGTGTGTGCACATGCATATATATTACCCACATTGCATTCTCTTAAACCACAGAACTAATGTGTATGCATAGTTGCTCATAATGGCTCTGAAACTAAACAGTTTCTTGTTTGGGGCTGAACAGATGGTGTCATGTGCATGCTGGATCTGAACAGATAGAACAAAATACCATGAAAAGAACTTATGGCAGTGCAGTTTTTCCTGAAATGGATTGTATCAAGATGACCTGATGTTGACTGTTTCCTTTTGACCGTTAGACTTGAGGCTGAGCGTGGGCGAGTACAGGGCAGACTGAACGAGTTCAGTGACAGTAATTCCAGCAAGGGAGAATGGAAATGGTTTTGTTTAGCAAATTGGTATTTCAGACAAATATCTTTCTGGCCTGAAAAAGGCTTAACTTTTGACAGGTTTTTAGTTTTTCACATTTTTTTTAAAGCAATAACTATGTTACAATATTAAAATTTCTCAAAATGATCTTTTCGTATTCTTCTCTAGAAGTGTGTTTGGGATAGTTTAAGATGAGATTGTAACTGCCGTTTTGCTGTTGCTCTTCATTTTTGTGTTGTGCCTTGCTCATGGGATTTTTTATTTTTATGGTTTTCATTCAGGTTTGATGCCAGTGACCTCCCACTGCTGCTGTCCATTGCGGGCACCCACACCCCCAACTTGGCTCTGGGCTCTGAAGCCAAGATCAGGCCGCCTTTCCAGTAGCACCTGTATCGTGGCCATGGCGTGACATGTACTTCCCATTTACTGGTTTCTCAGGAACACCATGAAGATGCGTTACTGTGGAATTGTTATCAGGCAGAAGCTGGATATGCTTTTAGTTTAATGTGCTTCTTTGTAATGTGTACACAGTCTTGTCTAAAAGAAATGTATGAATATTTTCAGGTACTTGAAATGATCTCATGTTCAAAAGTGAGGCCCATACCAGTGGTTTTGCTCATGATTGTGATTTGCCTCAAGTGAACGTATACATATTGATTTGTAAGATGATCCCTCACAAATTCTACGCATCCGGTGTTTTTATTGTTGTGCATAGATTACGAAGAAGCTTTGCTAAACAAGTGCTAATGATTGTAAGTTTTGTTGTTTAGTGATGGCTTTAATTCGTAACTGTGATATGTAGGTTTGAGATGTGTATGAATGTTGTGTGGAAATGATGTACATGAGCTATTTATAAGAGATACTGCAGTAAAATAGTTATATAGGTCCCAAGAACATATCTGTGAACTAGTTTTCTGTCATGTTACTTCCAAGGAAACTCGTGCCCCTTTTCCTTGCATAATTTCTGGCCTGCATCTTTTTCACCCTGCACAGAGAAATGTTTGTAAGTAATGGAAGCTCTTCAACTTGTCTAAAATGTGTTGATTGTTCATCATTCGTGCAAGCTCACGCACTTCATCCTTAATAACTTTCACTTGCACACTGCCGCATGCTTTTACGGAGCTTCAGATTATATGTGATAGCCACACAGGATTGAGTCACGCATTATGTTGCATCAGAGCTAAAAGAACCTGTATATTGGAGTCTGATATATTTTACCAGAAAATGGATATGGCGGGAAAACGATTAATTGGTTCCAAGCAGCTTCCTTAATTGTGTGATAAAAGACGATTTTAGTTTACTTTTGATATGTCATGATGGCCAAAATTTGGAAACTGAAAAAGTTACAAAAAGATGTGATTATCTGAACAGTAAATGTAACTAACTTACTTTTCTCTCTGATTGAATCTGTTTCAATTGATCATGGCAGAGGGGAAGCAAAGAAGGGAAGTGCGAAGTGCCACACAGCTGGGCATACAATTCATGAATACAAGTAGCTTTCTGTTCAGTTGACTTTAATTATAATTTGTTTATCCCTGTGAACATGCAAACTGTTCCACAGCTTTTTCAGATTTGGAAAGAGTGGTTGTTATAGGAATCCAGATGTGGAGAATGTGATGGTTGACCAAGTTCACAACTGCAGTCAAGGAATTGTTGACATGACAGAAGCGGACTTGCGCGCAGGCTTATTGTCACTGTGAAACAACATGCCTCCCGTCAGCTCTCTGTGGCGTTTAGCCATGATGCTGTCTTGCAGCTGTCACAGTAACATCAAGTAATACTCCCCAGTAATGGTGTGACCCTCATCTGGAAAATCCACCAAGCAAATTCCTATGTAATCCCCAAAGACTGACGCCAGAACTTTCTCTGCAGACTACTTTCCTAGGCTTCTGTGGTGAGGTCGAGGTGCAACTTGATGAACTCATGTCTTGTTCATGGTCACAAATGGTTGATCTGAGTCTGCAGGATCAGATTCATATTGAGATTATCATAAGACATGTGAAGCTGGCATTGTCTCTGATCCGGTGTCGTCAGCTTTAGACCCATCATCCACTTTGCCAGATACTATTTCACAATGCGATGAACACTGGCAGGTGACACTGCGAATGTTGTGGCTATTTTCCCCATGGTCAGGTGTCAATCAGCCCAAACCAGCACATTCAAGCTGTTTGCAGTTTGATTATTGTAAGCACTTGTGGTCTTCCACATGAGGATGTTGTTCCAGGCTCTCTTTCCCTTGTCGAGATTCTTCTTCCCATTCTTTGACCTTGGCGTAAAAGTTGCCTTTTCTCTATTAATCTTCACAGTGTCCTCGTGAATGTCTTTAGATCTGAAGCCCCTTTCATGCATATACTTTGATATCATTTGGCACTGTATTTTGTCTATTTTTCTTAGGCAGTGACACTTTGATTGCTGAGGACATCATATTGACAGTTTGGGAGTCATGTTTAAAAAGGCACATGCAAACGTATACCAGTTTTTATGGCTGTAACACATCTTCACATGGAAGCTATGATCTGCTGAAAAGCCCTTGTAAATTAACAGTGTGACACTTGCCACTCTTTTCACCTCTGCCATATTGAATTGAAAACAAGTTTTTTTGTTTTTTTTTTCACATGCACACATCCTTTGCATGTCTGAACATTACATATGCTACTGTTCACATTGAAGCTTATCCGTTTTTTCAACATTCTGATTTAATATATTCAGCTAAGTGGGAACAACCTTAAGTATTTTCAGTTTCCAGTGATATATAAAGTGCATGAAAGTTCCTGGGAACTATGAAATGATGCAAGCTATTGTATTGGAAAATGGCCTTGAAACGCTTGTTTCCATACAAGCTTGTGTCTGGAGACAGGCTAATAGGATAAAAACCTTGCTAATCATGGCCTGCCTAGGGAGGGGATATCTTCTTCAACAGACCGTTACTCTGGCTTTTTTTTCTGATTTGTGAGCACTTTGGAGCATTAAAATGGGGGTACAAAATAACTGAAAGGTTAGTCAAAAAAAAATGTGAACACAGATGAAAATTAATATCGGATGGATTTTGTCATGAACAATTATACTTTATGAACAAACAAAAAAGGAAACTCCTCAGAATGTTATTTCTGTAACTACTGCTTGGAAGTGTTTTTCCGCTGCTCAGTTGAGATTTTACTCAGTTGTTATACAGTTGTTTGATATTTCAGTTCAAATTCACGTCATGTATCCTGCAAAAGACATTTGCTACTTGCAAAAAGCTCTTGTAAAAAATAAATGTTTTAAAATCATTTCTCTTTTCTTTGTGCAAAGCAAAGCAGCTTCTATGTTTGCTTTGTGGCATGTTAGATCTTCAGAACTGTAATTTTTTTTTTAATTGTTTATAGTGAACTGTACATACTAAAGCACCTAACAGGGCAGAAGTATCGTTTTTAGAAGTTGATCTTGTTAATGCTAGTAGTTATAGAAATGATCCAAGAATTTTGTTATTTATTATGTGTTACCTGGTAAGTTTTTGTAATTTATTTATTCCAAAAGCTATGTATACATACATTCACATTACATCGGCTTTTTTGTTTTCTACTTTTGACATGTCAAAAAACTTTTTGTGTATAATCATTCTTTTAGTTTGGACTCAAGATTTGGAACAGTGATTGTATTTTTGTACAAATGCTTATTTATTGTGTTTGAGTGTTTGGAAGCATTGAAGTAAAAACAGAAGCCTGGTTTTGCTTTGGATATTTTGTTGTTGTTGTTGAAACAACAGAAAAAGCATTGAGAATCAGCATTTTCTCTTACTCTCTTAGAATTTGGTAGCTATGCAGGAAACAACTCGTATAACTTTGTTTTAATCAGTGGTCTAGTTTATCCCAAATAAAGCAAACTCAGTGGCCATATGTGCATGATATGTATTAGTCTTCCATAGAAGATTAGAAAATTTGTTTTGATTATCAAATTGTGAATCAATTCTGGACGACACTGCTAATCATCTTTGGGTACAAGTTCAAGATCCTGACCGACATGTTAAGTCATTTAATCTTTTGCAAATGATTCATAGATTTTAATTTTGTTGTGTTAGAACATCATCTTATTGTGTTTACTATTGTGGAGATTTACAGGGAAGGATTGTGACAATATGGCAACGTGGGCTTCATTTGTGGGAATTGGAATGTGGCATGAATGTTTTTCATTGGATTTTTTCCCCCCAATTATACAGGTACTGATGTTTATTATCCTTTTTTCCCTTTGCATTTCCATTTCCTGATCACGCATAATTATCACAGTTGAGAGGAAGGCTGCATGCTGTTCAAGGAAATCCTGCTTTTGCAATTTAATGTATTTGTATGTTAGATTTGTATGTATATGCATGTCGCAGGACAGACTCCAGTCCAGTAGAATACATGGTCGACAGCCCTGAAAAGCCCCGTGTGGTCGCTGGGTGACAACGATAAAAAGTTTAGAAAGTGTCGACTAGAGTCTGGGATTATACCACCAGAAACTTCACTTGGATTTTGTTCTAGAATTAATTTTTTTTCCTTTGGTAGTAGGTTTCTTTTTGTTTTTTGTTTTTTTTTACACTTGTTGAGACCTCATTTGTTCCAGAAGAAAGTCTGGTCAGGATTAGTTTGCATACAGACAGTGAATGCACACACAGACTATGTGCATGTGCAAAATACAATGTTCAACTGGAGATGAAGTGCAAGCCAAAAAACTTGAAGAAAAAACAGTGACAAGTTTGTTTTGGATTTAATTAAAATTCATCCATGTCGAACTGGATATTTTATAAGATTTGAGTTTGTCCTGTGACATAAGCCTTGCTTGTACAATGTATCTGTGACTTTTGCATAATGTGGCTAAATTCCTACTGCGTCCAAAATTTTGTGCAACAAAAAGCAAGGAAGGTATTTGTAACTTTGTGTCCAGAAAGCCCACTTGGATTGCTGGCCATTTTCAGCCACTTTTTGAAATTGGAACTTTGATGTTATTTTCATCGTAGTCTTTGTAACTTGTGGCTCAGTGTGTGGGTGGGTGGGTGGTAAAGACATCACTGAAATAACATTGACTTAGAGGGGTTTTTCTTTTTCAAATGATCTTGTCATTCAGCTGTTTAGATGAGTCGTTGAGGTTAGAAAAAAAGCAACAAAAAACAAATATGTTACAAGAAATATACCATGTCACCAATACACACAAATGTATGGTATATATTTTAATGAATAAATAAGTGAAGACTGATAGATGGAGAGATATATTTGCAGACGGGGAGCATTCCAAGTTCAGTTCAGCATCAATTCAGAATTTGTTTAAAAGAAAACAAAAAAAAACCCTTGAACCACATAACTGCTGTTGTTTTGTGTGCTAGGAATAATATGTGTTTAATTGTAAGTTTGTTGGTTATACTTTGTATGCTTTCTTTTAAAAAAAGCTTTATTGATTTTAATGGTTTGGTAATTTTGTCCCATTCAAAAGTCATAACAGAGTGGTGATTAATGAGTAATTTGTTAGGCCTGTCAAAAGTGTACAGATTTATTTATGAGCGTATGCATTAATAGTATTAAAAGAAGTGTTGTCATATTTCCATTCTGTGCATAGTTGTTTTGTAGGATCGTTTTGATGATGTAAATGTAAGCTATCTTTAGTGTATTACCCATAGGTGGTAATTGTCATATTTGTACCTTTTGCTTGGTCCATACCGTTGTTGTTATTCCAGACCCAATATGGCATATGATCAGTGGGATGTAAATGGTGAATTTAATTTTTCCAGTTTTAATTTTTGTTTACATTGTTTTACTAAGAAAATGAATTAAAAATGGAAAAAAATATTGAGCATTGTAGAATTGTTGTTATATGAGGGAGGTACATGGCATACGGATGAAACCAAATATCATACTTCCTGAAGAATGGAGCCTTTCTACATGGTCAGTGTTGGCATCATTGGAGAAGATTCTCTGTGTAAAGACAGCTAACACTGCATGCAGTGGGGGAATTTTTGTTTACCCTTTTTCTGGGTTGGACCAAATGGCCATCTTTACAGTTGTAAATGGTGACTCCCCACCCTATCAACATTCTGGACTTTTCTAGCACATCATTCACTTCCCCTTCCTTCCCATGTCTTGTGTCATCGCATCATGTGTATTTGACCCAAAGTTGACCATCCTTTCTGGGGAAGGTGGAGAATGTGATTTATAGTTATATTTGCATATGGGTATGCTATTAACCTGGTTTGTTTTGTTTTTCTTTCTTTTGCGAGTTCCCAGTCAAACTTGCAGAGGTCAACAAATGGCTGCCTTTTAAACTTTTGGAATTCTTGAATTCTCACCGTTTTGAGTGCCAGCTACAGAAATTAACACAAACACCTTAATCATGGCAGAAGGGCTGAAGAAACCTTGCAAGCGCTGTGCTTGCTTTACCTTTTTTTTCCCCTCCCAGCATGATTCAAAGCAGTAATCGAGCATGAAAACCAGAAGCATCGAAATTTTAGTTGGATACATGAAGACTATGTCTGAAGAAGCCAGAATCCAAAAGAGGAAGAGTGTGCAATGAGAAAACTAGGAGTCCAGGAAACTCATGAGTCTGAGATTGACAGTTGTATAAACATGTCTAATTTTACTGTTAAAGGTTAATGTAAATAATACCAGCCTTAAGAAGGTTGGATGTTTGAACATGAAGGAAAGATGTCCACTTGATCCAGTTACAAATGCCTGTAGTTTTGTTCTTGTTTGCAAAGATCTGGCTAGTAGGGCTAAAATGTTTTATACAAAGTGAGTACTTGTGTTTTTTGTTTACATGCATGACCCTGTGTGCACCAATGTTACTGCCTTTTTATGGCATGCAGTTTTGACTTTTTTGGTTTCAAGTTCCACATTGCAATACTGGTGTTACTCATATTAGTTTCTTGACATTGTGTGCCCTGTTGATTTTGTTTGTTTTTTCCAATACTGTTGAAAGGTGCAATGAGTTAATACTGCTGAGTTACGGATGTAGATGGATTTAGTTGTCATTCATCTGTGTGGGTGCGTTTGGTGTGGAGGTGAATGTAAGCTTGTCTCTGTAGGAGAGGCGTTTGTATCCATTGAAGTGAATGGTATGTTTCTGTGATAAGTTTAATGAGATCACTTTCCAGATTGATGGACACTGAAAGAAATACATGAAATGCAGCTGGTTGTTCCTGAAAGAAACCAGAGATGTGTTTAGCTAGTAGGTTCTTGATGTCTGTGTCATCTTTAGCTGCTTTAGTATAGGATGAGGCCTAAGTTTCATATGGGACATTTCTTTGTGTTTGGTTACTCAAGTTATGTAAATGTTACATGCAAAATGTGCCTTATTGTAACTTATGAAAGGAGAGAATGCTTTACCATGTCTGCGCATGTTATTTTGACCAATGCAAAATAAATGTCAGTTTCTTGTATGGACTGTATTGTTACAAAAGTTTTAAGGTGCTTTATTTGGATCAGTTGAACTGAGTATCACAGATACACAATGAAAAAGCAAAATGCTTTAAAGTTACAAGTTGAATGTCATAGTTGACAAGATGGTAAACATCCATTAATGCGAAAAAAAGATTTGGACAGAAGTGGTATTGATGTAAGTTTTCATTTGACCTGTACAATATCATTTGGTGCCTAAATTGGTGTGAATCCTAAACAGCAGCAGTTGATTTTGTAAAAATTTCCCACCATGCAGAGAGTTAGTGTGAGGACATGATAAATGCATCGCTATTTCATACACTTGTATTCTTTAAAGACGGTCAAGAGTACAGAATGGAGACATGATACAGACACGATCATTCTGAGATCAGAAAACGGTTCTAATTCCAGAAGTCCATGTGATCTGTTTATCATTGAAACTTCATGCACTTGTATCAACACAACCTGAAACACACGAGGTAGATCAAGACAGTTTCATAACTGAACAAGTAAAATGACTTTTTAAACTTTTTTTCTCTATAGTTAGCTTTACCTGCCAACCAAGAACTTTAACTTAATACTTAAACTTTAATTCAACAGAGCAACATAAAATGCTACGAAAACAAAACCGAGCATGACGACAAGTCAAGGATCATATAGTGCACCTCCAGTTCAAAACTGCCATCATCTATGCTGCGATGTTCTGTGAACAGTTATAGTCAACAATGAACAACAGTCAAAACCATCTATTCCTATACTTACTTTTTAAGGTCCTATAAAGAAAAACGATCTTGTGTGAAAGAATGTCCACCTTTTAATCGGATTCATTCCATCTCTGCCTCTCCTCTGACTGTCTACCCAGAAAAGAAACAACAAACACATAATCTAAAAAAAAAAAGCAAGAGAAACTTATACCGTTGACTGCAATCATGTAAAACGGCAATGGATTGACAGTGGAAGAGTAAATCTGATTAAGGTTTTGTACACATGGAAGTCCAAATATGTTTTGAGAAGTGTTTAATCAAGTGAAAGGCAAAAACCTGAAGCCTGTTTCTACTTAATTTTGAATGCATACTACATTTATGCATGCACATCAAATACGTTCACAGATATCAATGGCAATGCTGTACACAACTTCATTTCCGCTAACATTCTTAAAATGGCAACACATGTCAAGACATGCACAGCTAACACATTACCTTTGTTTTCATGCTTATGTTTGAGTGAGTGTATGTGTGTGTATTTGTAAATGTACTGTCCTTGTTGATTTTGTATGTGTGTGAAGGAGAGAGAGAACTATAAACACCTGGTATATTCTTTAGGTGATTGGCCAGGTCGTAGACAAATATCCCAACACACTGTCAAAATACATTTATGCAATACATGAACATTTGTCATTCGTGGATGGTCGTCGATCACAAGTCTTCAGCATCACACGTGTGTTCACCATGGTTTTCCAGCGGTAAGAAGAGAAAACTTTCATGGACCTTAAACATGAGAATAGGAACACGAAGTTTTCAGTACTGAATACTGTGCAGGGCTTTTGGCTGCAGTGGTGCTTAAACCCACCTTCTCGCAGGCAAACTAATGGACTCGGATCACACAACTACAAAGGAAGGTCCAAGCAATGGAAGATGAGATACTTTGGAAAATATTGTCTATCTATACTGAGCATGTCACAAACGACCGAGTTTGTAGAACCATCGGTCAGCATTCAAGTCACTATGAAAAGCTGTTGGCGACAGTGGCGAAAATAAAGTTCAGCTCAACTTGAACTTGAACTTAAACATTCAGGTTTTGAGGCCTTAAGAGGCCTGTACACCGTTCTAATACATAATATCTGGGTAAAAAAAACTTCGCATGCATGGAATGAAGAGAGTCACAGACTGAGACTATCTAGGTCGATAAATATTCTGGATTGAATTTTGTTGGCAGTTCCTTCCAATGGGTGTCTAATCATGATTTGAAGATGCTGACTGCAGGGGCTGTTACTACAGAGTCAGGAATACT
>LFLW010047232.1:766-11931 GCA_001262575.1 Conus tribblei | reverse complement strand
GTTGTTGCTCAGGCCAGCTGCTACCCAGAGCCCAGTGTGCCATGGCCTCAACTGATGAAGCTGGAGTTACACAGCTGAGTTTCATCCACTGAATGGGTAGGATGAGCCAGTAACAGTGTTGCTTAAATTTCTCACCAACACTCCAGTTGTCTGTTATCTGTGAGCCTGGGACGTGTATTTAACAGTCTGTCATGTAGTCTCTAACCAGAATGGAAAACCATAAGATCATCTTCAACATCATCTTCCTCACTGATCCTATGTAACAGTTTGATTCTGCGGCCCTTCATGTCCTGTCTCAGCTGACTTCACTTTCCTTTCTATGTCCATGGCCCTGGTGAGTTCCTGTTCAAGTTGTTTGATGTGGTGAGGCCATCTGCAGTGGGCCATTCCTTCATACTAGCTGTGCATCACAATGATTGTTTCCATTAGGAGACCTGTTAAATGATGTTCTGCTTACGTTCGATCAGAACAAACAGCACCTGTTTAATGATGTACTGCTTATGTTCGATCAGAACAAACAGGATTAACAACTAATGAAGTGTGTCCTCTGGCGGACTGCCTCGTGCCCAACTGACAAATGTTGTGAGACAGGACAAAGACAGGTGTGGCTGTGTGCCAGGAGCCACAAGTGGCCTGGGAATAATGTCAATGGGTGTGGACAGGGACAAAAGACAGAAGGCGGGGGACCAGGGAAGATGAGGCAGTGATCAATCAAAATAGTAATAATAATAAAACCACTGACAAACACAAAGCACACTATAGAGCCCACATAATGGAATCTATGTTTTACAGGCAAGCTTTTCATCTTAATTACAAATCAAAAACAGGTAAGAGAGAAACACATTTTGAGTGAACTGCAAATTTCATCCTTGAAGTTATCACCTCGACTGCTACTGACAAAGTATGCAGGTCAGGGAGAGACTGGTAGCATCCCCTATGATTAGATGGACTACAGAGCAAATGATCAAACAGCACTGTCTGTCTTCTCTCTGACTTGGTACAGTCTAGAATATTCACAGAAGGAATTGCACCTTTGAACTAAAATAAAATTCAAGTTGGAGTAAAGTACATTTATTTGCTTCCAAATGTATATGTAAAGGAAGAAATTACTCTGTTGCTAATTTGTTTTTGGAAAAGTTGTGCTAATGTGCAAGCAAAAGAGTAAGACTCGAGAAGGAGAGAGTGGGGGAGAGAGAGAAAGGTGGAGGAGCACCAATACATGAAGAAAGTGGTGCAGAAGAGAAAATAACAAGGCATGGAACACCAGTCGTCATTTCGCCAAATACAAGGGTTGCATTTAGGAGTCGGACACAGTGTAACACAAGCATTGTCTGACCATTAATAAGAAATCTGCTGCAAAAAAAAACAACTGTAATAATATTGCATTATGTGACAATCTGGTATATCAAGTTCCACACAATAAAAATAACCATGATTACTTCCAGAACCAAGAACACAAACAAGCTCTATACACATGTGGAAGTAACAGTGCAGCCATCTGTTGTTAACAATACACACATGTCCTCTCTATATAGGAGGCTGTTTTTGGCAACATTAACACACCCTCTTTGTGTAGGAGGCTGTTGTGGTAATGTTGATATGTTTTGCATATGTAGGAGGTTGTTGTTGCCAGTTATGTTCTTTTATGTATGAGGCTATTTGTGATATTATGTCCTTATGTAAGAGGCAATATGTTCTTTAATGCAGCAGGTTGTTGTTGGTAACATCAATATGCCTTCTTCATGTTGGAGGCTGTTGTTGGTCATATGCCCCCTTTAGGCTGGAGGCTGTTGTTGGTAATACTAATACACCCTCTTTATGCAGAGTCTATTTTATTCGTAATGTCTTAAATCTTTAAATCACTCATTATATCTAAAAATGTGATAATCAAGGATATTTGGGACTGCATGCAAACATCCATAACTTCCCAACTTAATGAGCAATTAAACAATCTAACCCAGATATGAAAAACCTCTTCAAATCATATGCAACATTTAGCTGGGTGCTGTTTTACAATTTGAAATTCAAAGACACGTTTACATAATTTCGACCCCAACCCCCCTCGCCGAAGATTTGGTGTCCCAACAACAGCTTGGTCACTGCAATGAATCAGCAGCAAGTATTTACTGAAAATTACCTCTGCCACCACTACGGTTGTCAAACTGTTGTAAACTATGGCCACTTCCACAGACGTTCCTGAGAAATACACTTCATACTCAGGAAAACAGGGAACTATCCACTTAAGCCGAATCTAGGGGCATATGCTATATAACAAAGAATCATCTTCTATTTTGCTCTGCCTCACACTTTTCATCTTGCAACATGGTCGTTGATCCAGTTGATTTTGTTGCGGATTCTAACCCCTTCAGTAACTGATACTTACTTAGGAATAATCTAATCACTGCCATCTTGCCTACCATGTTTTGATAGGAGTGACATTAGACCCCATGTCTATAATTGACTGTTAGGAAATGATCTTCAGTTGCCATCATACCTTAAGGACTGCAACGTCTACTCCTGTAGATGGCATGTCATTTGTGGAAAAAAAAAAAAAAAGCAGGGGATGTGCTGGGGCATAGGCCAAATGAAACGAGATTCAGCGACATTTTTTCTTTTTCCTGAATCCTTCCTTCCCCTACAGTAGGCTTTGCTGCAGCCACTAATTAAGTAAGCTGACAAGTCCATGTGGCAGTATCTGTATTTTTTCCCCAAATGATTCTTCTATGTCAGAGACAGAAACATGTTTCTGTCCCTCCTCGGCACACACACGGTTTCTGTCCCTCCTCAGCACACACACACACACAGAGACAGTTTTTAAACTATTCATTTTGCATAAGAGGGAGTAATAAGGCCTCTTATGTCGAGTATATTGCATTCAATTCAAAGTTCTATTTACAGCTGTCTTGGACTCCGGCCCCACCATCTTTCCCCTTCAGCTGAACCATAACGCAGGGTGGGCTGGTAATTCGGTTGGATTCTAACACCAACTTGTGTTACAATAACTGTTCTTGTGTGTAATTTGCCTTCTGATGACACCAGCACAATAGTCATTATGTGACAAATTTAGCCTTGGCAACAATGCAGGAACTGTTCTTAATCAGGCCTCTTCCATGCTCCCTGCATAATTCCAACCCCGTAGGTATCACAGCTTAAGTTGCCCTACAAGCAAGCTCACACATATTTACTTTGTGCATGGGATCTTTACTCTGAGCACTAGTGCATTTGCTTTCAATACTCTCAGATACGCCTTGTAGCATGCCCTTTTTACCTTATTGCACAAGTGTTTTAGGCCTCAAGTCTCTTAGCATATGCACATGCATGCATGCCCTTTGTGTGCATTCTTTGTTAAATGGCAAGTATCCTTTGCCTTATGATGCAGACTTTATTTTGTCCCTTGCCTTAGGGTACATAGTCTATTTTGTCCTCTGCCTTATGTAGCACCATATATTCTGCAAGTACTTTATACTTTCATGATGCTTCCTTGTGGGATTCTTCCAGCTGTAACAAAGTACCTGACATTTCCATTTCAACACACTGTAAGTTAGTGAAGTGTAAGAAATTTTCCTACACAAGGATCTGGTCAATGTTACTGACAAACTAACTAAAATCAGTTGCATTTTTGTCACTAGAAAGAACAGGAGAATGTGCCATACAAAAATGCAAATGGTGCCTTTCAAAACATTAAGTTTGAAACTTAGAAAATGTGTGTGTGTGTGTGTGTGTGTGTGTGTGCATGTGCTTGTGTGCACATGTGCATGAATGTGTATGCATGTGTGCATACGTGTGTATGTATGTATGTGTGTGTGTGTGTGTGCGCACACTCAAACAGGTTCTGTCATAACTTACTTGAGACAATATCAAAATGTACGCAGGAAAAAAAAAAAGGACCACAGGTGCGACCCAAGGTGCATGTGGATTCCAAAACCTCTGCATGCAGGTTTTTCTGGGCTGCTGGAACAACATCAATTCATATCACACCTATTCATGAACCACAGTGCATGTCAATGAAAATAAACAGTATCACACCTATACTGATACCAATCACACAAGCCAACATATACTGAATTGCTCATGTTTACTGAAGTACTCACCATAGAAAATGGCATCTTGAGACCTAGCATTCAAACAGAAATAAAACATGAATGCGAATTTCATACAATAATCTGAATAATTGTAAACAGCAATCCATCTTTCTCTCATAATCCAACATTTTTCCTGTTCAAAACATTTACTTCTTTCACTTGTATTATGATTTAACTTTGCATAATAAATAGATTAAGATATTTACAGTCCAATACCTTTTTCAACAAACAATGATTTAAAAACAAAAGTTTTGCTTCATCATTACTTTTGTTGTTGTTGTTGATTTTTCTCAGACACTTTATTTCCTGTGGCTGCTTCAACCATACAGTCCACAACCATTTCTGACAAACATCTTCCTTAATCCCTTCTTCAATTTACTTGTAGCTTTCCTTTCATAAGGTAGTTTTTCATCCAATCTTCTGATCTAAGGTCTGCCAAAGAAAAATTCTGAGATTAAATTTCTTCATTCAGTTTCTTGAAGAATGTGTAAGCCAAATCCATGGTATGTAACTCTAGGTTCCTTCCATTGTCACAATCATTATATTTGAGTAGAAACATTAGCAGCAACTGACAAAAAATAAAATCAAGAGAGTCTAATATTGCAAGGACTGTAATTTCTTTATATCTGACACAAATTTATCATGATAGTCTCTAAAAAAGAAAAATGTGTCTACCAGAGCACTTTCTTCAAGCTGGTTGAGCCAGAACTACTAGTCGAAATTCTGACCTCCAGCACACCCATACTACCTTACCAAACCCATTCAGCAACATAGTCTTGGAGATCATTTTTATAGCCGAGCTTGCTGGCAAAATACATAGCAAAGAAATCTGCCTGTACAGCACAATGCATCTAAATCTTTTAAGACCAGCCCCATATGCTGTGAAAATCAATGCAGACACCAGACAGCTACACCATTGTGCCAGTAAATGGTGACAGTGTCATGATTCAGACAAACTGGTGGCAGCATGGAACCCAAGCTGATGAAGAGGAGGAAGCACAGTGTCCCCAGTACTGTACAACTCCTTCATATCCCCCATACTGCCATTTATGCCAAATATATGAATGGCATAGACAAACTGGACCAAACTAGATCAGTGATACTGAAGAGTGAAATCAAGATACTTGAAAGCAGCTTGTAGAAGGTCAATATAACTAAGATTATGAACTGATCACACAAAGCTGGGAATGTTAGAGAAATGTTTCTAAAGGTCCATCACAGTGGACCTAGTCCATACTCACTGGTGTATCTGCTTGTTGGCAAGATAATGCAAAAAGTTAATTATTCAAATGAAGCTAAAAAGCCCATCAGAACAAATGACAGACAGCTTCTGCAGAACATCTGCTGGTGTCCACTCTGGATATGATGACAGTCTCACTATCTAGTCACCAAATCTCAGCAAAAAGGCTCACTGTATTGCAAGAAAAAAGTGTACAGACTTTCTACAACAAAAATAGGAGAATGTGCTACAATTCAGTACAGAGGATGACAGTAAAGAAAGATAAAAAAAAAAAAAGAGGCAAAGCCAAAGAGCCACAGAAAAGGGGAAATTACTGGCACAAAGTTCCCACAGTGCCAGGAATCTGAAGAAGCCAAGCATCCCCACAATGATGAGCCCTCACCACCGTGCACCATTGAAACACTCCTCACATCACTCTTGTTCACTCCCAGCTCAACTGCTCAATGCAACATCTTTTGCACAGCAGCCGCCAGCAATGACATGTGAACAAACACAAGACGACTAACTTATTTTTGTACACCTTTCATGCACCTCATAATATACACACAGTAATTTTCATGCATGAAAAAATTATATCAGCTGAAGTTCCTCTTCATCTTCTGTGCTTTCAAATTCTTGAAAATTTGCTCATTTTCATTACCTTTCAACAGGCTGAGCACAAGAACAAGCAATCAATCAGACTAGAAGTCATATGTGCTGATATCTAGCATAAACTGAGCGTAGAAATGACAATGCAGATATTTGAAGTGCGCAGAACCGTAAAACGTATAGATCTGCCCATGACATCACAAAAATCACAGAAATAACCATGATTGTACCTTTAACAACAAACTAACAACAAAATGAACACAATGATTTTGTATATTGAAGACTTAGCACCAAACATGTCATTTTTCTGGCAAGATGGACATATACAGGGACCCAAGAGTACTTGAGGTCACAATACAGCACTGAAAAGCCACAAGACTCTTCTGGAAGCACTGGTGCAATTTCCAAATTCATTCTTAGAAAATGCCAACACATATCTGATGCGCAATCAATGCTTCTTACAGCTTTGGTACATATAGTAGTAGACACCTGTGCCACTGTATCATGACTTGCTTCAACATGTTCAAGAGCTCTGGCACATTCATCTCCCTCCAAATAAAAATTAACTATCTTTATACTTTTTCCCCCCAAGGAATTCTTTGTCACTATCTGTGTGTTTCTCAAGTGCTTGCAGCCAGGGTTTCACATCATGCACAAACAGGGGTAAATCATGAACTTAAATTGAAAATCAAGCACATAAAAAAAAGCAAAAGGAGGGTATGTATGTGTGGAAAAATAAATTGTAGGATGTTAGCATATACTAGTTTTATGAGAGGCCTCGTTACTGATGATGTTCAGTCAAAGCTAGAATGCATGTAGTTCTGTGAAGGCTTATTTTCTTTTACATATCTTTATTCATCACTGAGCTATTCAGCGAAAGTATTACATCTAGTTTGTCAGAAACGGAATGCTGACTGGTTCTACAGTTTGCTGTCCTCAGTTATGAACATGGCAGGAGTGAAATGCATGCCAACAATTTCAAGCGAGTCTAAAGCAAAGAAGGCAAAACAACCAAAATGAATACTTTGTCAAACTTCAGGTTTTTCCAGCCACCACCACAAGAAACATCACCGAAGACACTGACAAAACACCAGTGCTGACGTAATGTCAACAGAGGAACGAACAACAAAAATTCTGAATGGCAGAAGTTGATGGAGTTTCAGTGGTGGACATTGAACTCTTGATGTTATGCAGTCAGCTCATATTTTTACAGCGCAGAGGGATAGGAAGCTTTCAGCCATCAGCCTTTGTTCACCATCAAAAGTAAATGGAAAACTGATCACCTTGAGTGTCAAATCAACACCAGTAGTCAGCAGATTCACTTTGCCTAGCCCCTGCAAAGTATCTGGTTCCCTGGGGCGATGATCAACACAGCCCAGTTCACGATTTGAAAAAATATGTATAAATCAAACAAACGGTAAATGAAGCTTCAACACTAAACAGCAACTAAAACTGACAAAACACCAGTACAACAATCATAAATCTCACTGATGAAAGTTGCATTTTTCAAATGAAATATGACAGAATGCTTTGCTTTTAACCCCCCCCCCCCTGATTATTTTGTTGGAGATAGGAAAATCCCCCAAAATCAAAATTTAGGGTATGAAAACTCTTAACATTTTTCATGATGTGAAACCCTGTTGCAATGTATGACATATGTTGCTATTTATATCACACATTGCTATGACTGTCATGCTGCCTGCGGTTTAACTGTTGTGTTCATCCTTTTACTATTTGGTTGAAGGGAAACCATATATAGTGTACAGTCACTGAAAAGGTTCAGTTTTATTGCTTTGACCATCCATGGGCAGTGCAGTGGGAGCATACATATGCTTTTGATGTTGACCTTACTACCACTTGATCAATATGTGCAGTTTGTATAACCTAAGGTTACTCTACCAACTGCTTTCAATCAGTCAGGATGTATAGCTAAAACATTACCTGTAGGTTAGTTATCAATGAAGTATCTCCCATACCAAGTGACTGTACTGGCTGTGGGAGATGTGTGGCACCTCACTTTTCAATTCACGCTCTGTCCTTTGTATTCAACTTTCCTGGTCTTTCTCATACTTTCTTTGTGCTCTGGCTGTTACCATGGAATCTTCTGTATTTTCATGACACATTTTGGAATATCCGTTACAATAAAAATGAAGCTTATTAATATTACATATCACTATCCATAAGCATATTATCATTCACTGAATTTCATGAACATATTGAAAAAACTATGCAAGCATAAACATTTCAGCAATATCACTGAAACCTCCTCATTAGGTCAATGGCACCCAGCAATGACTAGAATTTAAAGTTAAGTGGAACTTAAGTACTTAACAAACACTTAGCATGAATTTCTGCTTCAAGTCCAAAGCTTTGACTGCAGAGACAGAACAATTTCTATGATTGCATACAGCTTTTCTATCCTTTGGGGCCGGCACTGGAAAGTGGAGAACAGGAGAGATAGAAAGGAAAAGATGGGATGGCAAGCCACTAAAGGGGGAGGCACAGCCAACTTCTTCTTCTTCTGCGTTTTCCCCGTACCTGGGAAGGATTTGCGTATGTGACCGTTTTCTATTTCCCACCATTTAGGTAGTCACATTCCGTCTTCGGGGATGATGCATGCGTGGTACGAGTGTTGCTGTGGCCGGCACTCACCCGTCTAGGACATGAGCGTCAGGATCTTTTAAGTCCGTGCATGATGAAGTGCATGCGGCACAGACTAGACCTCGGTTTATACTCTCATCCGAAAGAGTAGGTTTCACGGCCCTGAGTCAAGCCCAGGAGTTAAGTTACCAGCTACAGAGCGCACCGGGACGGTCACCCATCCAAACGCTGACCATGGTCGGCATTGCTTAACCGCCAAGTTGAGCACACGCGCTGTGTACCACTCGGCCACCGCTTCCCCCACAGCCAACAATCTGCAGCTCATTGGTATCTATTATCAGACTTGTTTCCCTTTCTGAGATTTCATACCTTTAGAATTTGACTTATAGTCATATTTTGAATAAATGTGGTCTGCTGCTAATTATTTGCTCTACTCAGGCTTAACTAGACTTAACCAGAAATTCAAACACACACAAATGCTTGAACTAATACATCCGATACAGCACGCTCCTCTCTACTTTTAAATAAATAAATATCTCTTCAATTTTCCAACAATTTTCTATCCTGCACTAGAGAATAAGGAAGGAGGGGTCAGGGTGGGATTAAAATCTAAAAAAGAAAAAAAGTGTGTGTGTGTGTGCAGGATAGAATGTGGATGAAGGAAGCAACAAATGAAAGAGACTAGAAAGGGGTAAGGTAGTAGATGTGTTGGGTGCAGTATTTTTCAAATTCCTTTATTCTACCTGAAACAAGCCCTTCAATGGGCATTCTATAGCACCAAAATCATTGTATTCGATGTGGAATATCAGACTATATAATTACAAGCAATTGAATCACTGTTACTAGACTATCTTCACCAGATCTTAGTTCTTTTATAATCAAAGAAAATGTCTATAGTGTAGAAATGGTGACTATACATGGTGTGTACAATTCTACTTCAGCCAAGATAATTCATGACTGATGAGTTCTGAGTATTCAAAACAGTACACAGAGTACAGACAGCTAATCTTCAGTCAGTAAAATAATTACTTCCCACATGTTTGAAACTTTTCGAATTTATAATACATGCTTACCCATTCTTTTGAAATGAAAAAAATAACTCACTTGAAACTTTTATCACACAAAAATAATGCTGATAGCCAAGTCTAATGCAATAATGTATGTGTGCTAAGTTTCAATCTCTCTGGTAACTCTTGAAGATTATATTCAATGACAAAAGTAGTGGAACATTAAGGCATTTGTAGGAAATCTTAATACATGAGGTGGTCAGTTCTCTTGAGTATCATTATCAGACTTCATATCTTAAATACCAATGCCAGTATCACTGATATTCAGATAATTTAAATCAAGAAAAGAATAGACATACATGATACAAAAAAGAGAAAAAAATGAAGTCATAATCATAAATCTTTTTAAAAAATTCAGTAAAGTGGCAGCATGATTATGACAACATAATACTGCTTATTCAGCTCCAAAGTGTTCTTGTTACCTCATGTGAGCGAGTGTCTATCACAATGTGTGAGTGAGTGTGTATCATAATGTCAGTGACAGTCAGTGTGTGCACCATAGTCTCTATGTTCTGTAGACTGTATGCTTATGCGACTTTTAAAAAAAAATGATGTTTGAAATAAAATGGAACAAAACCTGCAAGCACACACACACACATATACACACACNGTTTGAAATAAAATGGAACAAAACCTGCAAGCACACACACACACACATACTGACACATCTCCACCACAGAACTGGCATTTGTGGAACACTATCACACAACAGTGACACTTTGCACAGGTGCAGGTTTAGGAAGTGATGGCTCGTCAACCACGCCACCCCACTTGAGGCGATACTTCTTGTTGCGCCAGGCGACGGTGCGGCTGCGGTGGCAGGTTAATAGCACATACGGGGACAGCAACTCTCGTAGCAGCCATGCTACAAAAAATTCAAACTTGGAGAATGGCAGTGGTCCTCCCTGAAAATAAAAACACTGACTGAAGTACCAATTTCAGTTCACTGACACGACATCACTGAATATACAATGACAGCTATTTGCACCAGGCATACAAACTCTGGCAACATTCACAGGAAACAGTGAAAACACGTTTACATAAAACTTGCCAACAAATTCAACTATAATGTCTGATTCTTCAAAGGGTGGCATAAAAGAAACTAAAAACCGCTATATTCAAATTATAAACTTTTATATTGTTCAAGCATATAATCATTTGTTCATTATTACATCCACCAAGGAGAACATGAAGTCAGCCACTTCTACTGATTTGTCTGTCTGTTGACAAAATGACTCAGAAACCATAGGACAGATTTGATCAAAACATGACAGAAAGATGAAATAGGGGCCATGGACAAACTCATTTTAGAGCAGGTCTGTTGAGGAGATGCAGATCAAAGGGCAGACCCAAAATTCATTCAACCTGTGCAGATGTCTGCACACTCTTAAATGTCTAGACCAGGACACTTTGCTGTGTGTGTGCGTGCACATGGTGCATCCAGCCCTCTGTCTGTCTGTCTCCAGGGCAATTTGAGTTGTTGGATATATAAACCTACAGTTTAAATTGTTTCTTCTGCTGTTTTCCAAATCTCACATGCAGACTCACTAGCATACACAGGGCACATCAAGAGTACAATCACTTTTG
>LFLW010045468.1:456-11133 GCA_001262575.1 Conus tribblei | reverse complement strand
TGAAAACTACGGCTGGGCCCTAACTTTTGATCGCCAGTGTATCTGCTTTTTTTCCTCTTATTAAAGTCAATACTTTGATAACACAATATCAGCCAGTAAATGAGTTGTATTTTATGGGGCCAGAGCTTTCTTGATGAAGCAAACCATATCTGCCAATAACGGAGTTACGTAGTATTTGACCCAGATCCTCATAATGAAGTAGACCATATCTGTGAATAACCGAGCTGTACTTTTGTCAGCCAAAATCCTTGTTAGACCATATAAACAGTACTAATTGCCTGATTTTCAGAAACTCTGAGAAAGAGCATGGCACTCTGCTAATGATGAAACTCCGAAGGCTGTTGCTTCTAAACTTCATGATTTCAGTTGTTCATTATCTCCCTTTCTCTCTTTGCCGTCAGATCTGCCAGCCTTCCCACTGTCGCAGATCCAGTGCTGAAAAGCAACCATGTGTTCCTGAAATTAACCTGAAATCAGTTGGTTGCAGACCATTCCACGGCCAAGCTTCCGTTTTCCTCGGAAATATTTGACCTAGCACATTTTATGAAAAGTATGATTTAACTTGGCAACTTCAGAGCAGAATGCACAGGACTGCTGCTTGCTTATGCTGATAAGATTGTTTAGCATTGTTTGCTTGGTGCGCTTTAAGCTTTTTCTTTGGGTTGGTACACTATATGTATAATTTTTTAACATGATCTCCTGATAACTGAGCGACATTTTTGTCCGGCCAGGATGGCTTTTTCAAGGGGACAGTGTGTGCCAATAACTGATCCGTCTTTTCCAGCCAAGATCCCCTGGATGAAGGAGACCTGAGCGGCAGCGAGAGCACCGGCTCCACCACCAGCCTGGACTCCCAGAAAGGACTGGCCGCTCTGGTCCGCACCAACTCCACCCCCTTGCAGCGAGGCCCCAAGCCCCACCCTCCTCAGAGATGCTCCAGCCTCGGTTCCAGGGACATCCGGTCCCAAGACAGGGAGCTGACAGGCACCACGCATGTGGTGGAGGTGAAGAAGCCCCTGGTTGTGGGCACCATGACCGTGCAGCTGAACGGACTGGATGGGGCGCGTGGAAGTGGGCACAAAACGTGAAACCTGGAAGGGGTTTAACTTGATTACTGTCTAAAATGCCAGGAAAATGAAACATCTGGCGTGTTGCTTGGATGCCTGAAGGATGATCAGTGCTCTGTAAGATGAGGAACCTGCCAGGATAAGGGTCTTGCATGAAAGGGCTTCACTGCAGTTTCTGAATGTATGGAGGTAAAAGCAAAAACACCAGCACCAACAGTATGACTGCACATGCCTTGAAAATTAATGGAATGACCACTTCACCATGTCTGAAAGTTAGAGCAAGAGTGCTGATGCAAGTGGTGACTGTTGCAACCAGAGTGTTTGAGGAGCATCTGTGGAATTGTGTGAGAATTCGTAATTAGCACCAAATTCTTAACTAACAGCTGTCCTTTGTTCTGAGACAGGACATCACACATTATGAAAAAAAAAACAAAAAAAAAAACAGTTGTAGACTGCACATCTGGTGTGGGGTGTTAGTGAAGTTGGAAACAAAGGTGACTGGCGGCCAGCATTCACAGCATAAGACTGCAGTCATCACAGACGCTGGTCCTGGTCTGTGCCAATGTTGTCGTTGCTCCCTGCTTCAACCGAGTGAAATGTCCTGCACATACAGCAGGTACAGTTGTGAGAACGGCTTCCCCAGCACCAGTAAACATAGTGATTAATGCAGAATGCTTGCCATTTTTGTGTGAGCTGTGAGCGAGGAACTTCCAGTGCTGCAACACGGACTCCTGGTGTACTGCGTAGAGTTTGCTTGAGCATGGGTCGGGGACTTCTGCTTTGAAAGCAGCATCATGAAATCTGCCTACAGCCAGCAGCAACATTGTTTACAGACTGCTTTCAGCTAAGACTTTTGGCTTCTGCCTCAAATCATGACGTATGAACCACCTGTAGTTAGGCCATTCTGTGCCCCAAGATGGACTTCCATCCATGATGGATAAAGCCTTCAGACTGTTGTGATGCAGATGACTGTAATGCAGTTGATTCTGACCCCCCAAGTGCTTTCTGTATTCTCTGCAGCACATCACTTATGGTAGCAATAGAGGAATGTATGTTGCACCACTCTCGGAGTAGCTTCACTCTGTTGAGAACTGTTCAGCTCTGATCGCGTATCAAAGCAGCGTGCAGAAATGTTTCTGTAAATAATGACGGGAGCCAAGACATGTCTGACAGAATTAACTGGGCACTGGGAAGATTGCTTATGAACTGTTGATAAGCGAAGAAGGGTTGCCTTAAAGGGCAGGTATATACATTGATGTTGGATGTGTAGTTCTTATGAACTGTTGATAAGCGAAGAAGGGTTGCCTTAAAGGGCAGGTATATACATTGATGTTGGATGTGTAGTTCTTGTATACAATACAGTTTCAGAGGGAGCTATCTTGATCTGCAACCGGTTGTGCATTGTTGTGATACATTGTCTGAGTGCAGCAGGAGAATGGTTTTCAGTGTGTCATTTCTCACAGAAAGCATTCAGATGTATGTGAATCAAATACCAGATGTTTAGCACAGGAATTAAATGCCAGGGGTGTGTGCGTGCAAATGAGAGGGAGAAGTGATAATAAATGTACAGTTCTTTGCCTTCAGATTTAAGAGGCATTAAGGCAATTGTAAAACCTTGATTAAATGCTTTAGTTGACCTGTCGAGTCCAACAACAAATGAGCGAGAAAAACAAAATGGAATTGGGAATTCACAGCAATTGATGATGTGACTTTGGGAAAAGAGAATGTGCATTACAATCATTGTTAGTCTTGTACTATGCAGTGTCTAATATGGAGTAGTACAATTGTGAACAGACAGACACAATTCTGTTTGATTATGCCAGCGTTTTTGAGAGTATCAGTTAGCATGTACATTCATTTATCAGTGAAATTTGGACCTGGGGGAAATGGTGAGGATAGCAGAGGATGGGACAGGACGGAAATGTGAACATAAGTCTCCACAGCCGTTTGTCAGAAAGGGTTGCTTCAGTGTTCAGTTTGTGAGTGTCATTGCCTGTGCCCCATCTATGGCACAACTCCAAGGCTGCTCACTCTGGGTTCCAGCAGCCCACAGGAAGCAATCAGTATGACCTGAACGACCTCTGTGGAACCATCTGCCTGGTTTCTTAGTTGCAGAGCCACACGAGTCCACCACATTCAATTATAGGCCCATGAACTGGCTAACATTGAAGACGTAAACACAGGTGGCAAAGGAATAGAAACTGAGGTTACCCATGCAGTTACAGAATGAGATTTTGCGATGATTGCTCATCACAAGCGTGAAGCTGACTGGATTTGATAGTAGTGTCTTTGCCTGGTCTTGTTTCAGAAAGAGGACAGATAGTTTGGGATAAGATGTCAATTTTAGTAAACATTTAAGAGACGTTAAATGCTGTCATTCTAAGAATGGAAAAAATAGATACGATAGACATTTTGTGATTTTTAAAGGTGAAAGTCCGATAGTTTCATACAGTAATGTCCACTTAGGATGGCTGTTTTTTTTTTTGGAGAAGACAATGGCCATTGCCTAAGGAAATGTTAGAAAAGCCATTGCATGCTTCAGTGCAAATAACTAGTGAATCAAAGCAAGTCATTACCATTCCAAACTCATCGGTGCATTGCATCGGCGAAAATCTTATAAGACATTTGCATGAGACACTGGCAAAACTTGCTTGATTTGCAGAAGAGGATTTTCTCCCCTTTACACATTATACCCAACGCTAAATTAATCCTGTTCAAGAAGATGAACAGTCCCAGTCATTTGGGTTCTGAACTGCCAAAAAGGTAACAGTACATGCTTGTCTTTTGTTTGCCCATTCAGTGAAGAAATGGAATAGAAAAATTCATGCAAGTGCAATATAAAAAATGACAGCAAGTTTAAGTGCTGCTCAGTATAAAACATTTGACGGAGTTCACAGATATTCCAATGTATCAATTATTGCTTTTGATGCTAGTGGTTTATCATTATTTGTGCTTCACTTCTGTTGAATGTCTGTTGTGGGACTGAAGATTCAAAATTATGCAACAATTTTCAGTGTAGGAAAACCAAATTGTGTACATTCAAATAAAGACTTTAAAAGTGTGATCAGTGTGTCAGGTCTTCTCTCACCTTCAAGGGAAAAAGGTTTGGTCAGTATGGACATGAAAACTTTTTGTGAGGGGCTGGCTTCAATCCCAACTTGACCATCATTCAAGCAGTTTTGAAACTAGCACAAAACAAACTGTACTATTAAAAAAAAAAAAAAGGATTTCAGAATCCACAGAGTGAAAAATGCAGAAATTCTAAATTTACATGACTAGCAAGAATAGGACAGAAAATTAGAAATGACAACTATGAATAGGGAACTCCATAGCCTAGCCAACCACAGTCTTTCTAGGGCTGTCAAACACACAGCGGGGAAGGGGAGGGAGGCCACATCCTGAATAGGTCAGACTCTGAAAAATAATGAATACATAAGCAATTTATGTGGTAGCAACAGGCATCCTTATAATGGCTAGACTAGGCCATGTGCATAGTGCCAGCCATTCCACTTGATTTCTCACTGCTTTGAAAAATTAATCCAAGACATTGTAGCAAAACCAAACATGAAAAAAAACAAAAAAACCCACATACGGACAAAGAGACCGTGCAGAATCAGTCTCGATCATGGATAGCAAGTACAATTTCACCACCCAGACGCCAGATTACAGCAACGAAATAACACCTGTAAAATCCATATGGGCAAAGAGGCCCTGCAAAATCTATCTCCATCATGGACAGCAAGGACAACTTCATTACCCACATGCCAGATTACAACAACAAAAATCCGGCATGTGGTAAATCATGGAAACGAATAAGTGAAACAGTTTCAAGAACAAATACAGCGGAACAGGATGGTTCACAAAGCCTGAAAAAGGGCAAATGATGGTAAAGTACGACAATGAAGTACTAGTAAAAGAGCCCCAGGCATTCTCATGGGGATGTGATGATGAATAGGAGTATGCTGATTCTGACAATGTGCATCTTGAATCAACAAGACTATGGGGGAAACGGAATACAAGTAAACGGTGCAAACTGACGTCACCAAGGCAATGTGTCATTCTCACATCATTTTTTTTTTTTTGGAAGAAAAGATTTACATCACTGAAGCACATGTTTATTCAAAATCTTAAAACACATCTGATATTCCATCTTTTTAATGTACTCAGTTCAGCATATGTCAAGTGCTCAAACTACACCCTTTAAAACATCACACGCCCACACTTTCTCCATCTTTTACTTTTAGTAAATCTGTTTTGGTATATGCTGTCCCAGAGATTAAATTTCAATGAAAACAAGGAACAGACAGACAGACAACAATAAAATCTTGCAGACTACCCGTTCCTTATGGGCAATTTTTGTTTTGTTCAAATGTTTGTGAAAAGCAGTTCCTTAACTTTTGACAATTTTGCACCTTGAGATCTTGAAGCCATCGATCCTATTTACAAACTGTGCAAGTTGTAAAACAGATTTGGCATCTTGCTGACAGATACATCTACAAGGCTGAAAATAATATCCTGTTCTTGATGCAGCATAACAAGTGGCATCTCAGTTTGAAATTAAGGAAGAACTCTTGCCCACTTCTTTGTCAAAATTTCATGTACATGTCATTAAGTTAAATGGCCTTTGACACAGTGCAGTTGCTGTACATGATAGGATTTCCTTGTTTTAACATGCTCCCACACTCCATATCTGAATTTTGCTACCCTTTCTTCCCCTTCTCCTCTCACTTTTTTAATTAAAGGACGTTATATTGTAAGGCTGACCTTTCTTCCCTCTCCTTACCCCAAAATGAAGAGCCAGTACAATCTGCAGTAGTCTCCCTTAATAGCAAGATCTGCTACAAGAGTGGTTGAACACCAGCGATCAAAAGGGATAGACTGACAATGGATTGACTCCTCATACAGACCTGTCATTAAAAAAAAAAGATTATCCTTCAGAGTATGCACATACAGAGCAGCAACACTCACAAGGGAAGTTATACCTGCCTAACCGACCTAAACTTGAAAAAGCATGCTATGAAATCTCTGTATCATTACATAACTTAGGCTGCCACCGCACCACAAACTATGAATTCTGAAGCAGCTGTGTGATGCAAAGGATGACATCAGATATTGCAGAGGCTGACACGATGAGCAACAGTCATACATGAAGTACCAGCACTACCCATGAAGCTTTGCTGATATTCAGTTTTGGAAAGCAGTTATCTTGCAAACACATGCAGTTCACATTTACACTTTGTGCCTGCAACTGTCTGGTCCATGATGCAAAAGACACTATTTTTTCTTTTTCAGGCCTCCAAGGCTCACTGAAGATCAGATGGTGTATGATTTGTCTTCCATTACAGCTTCAGTAATGCTTTCAGTTTTTGCTTTTTTTTTCTCCCTAATTCTTTTTTTTTAGTTTCCAGTCATGAAGGAAAAATGCTAAATGTCAGCAGAAACAAAAAATGGGTTGGTCAGGTTACTGTAATCATAACTACTGCCTGCTATTTAAAACAAAATTCTGTGAATGACTGGATTAGTCGCACATAACTGCAGTGTCTATCACATTTGCAAGAGGCAATTTTTGCACCAGGAAAACCCCTCTTTTTTTGTGACAGCTTTGTCCTCAAGTTAGGCATGTTAATAAGCATGAACTAATTCCCCTCTGTCTTTTTGTATTGCTCTGGACCTCTGTGAAGTAATAAATGAAAACAAACTAACTACTGCATGGGCCCACACGCATGCACAAATCTGATCGAGAATGACAAAACTGATGATGCTTGTACCTCATTTTCCTGTTTTTACCATCACATTCACCCATCATATTTCAAGCAGGTACAAACCACCCTGTTGACCATCATGTCTCATACCTGAGCTCCAACAGGTTTGCACTCCAAAGTCAGCTGTGTATTTCAAATGTCGGTCTTAACATTATACTCCACCTTATTAAGAAACATCTCAAGCACACGCACTGTACTCCCTCTCTCTCCAGTGCAGTAGCTGACGTACATGTAAAACACGTACATGCATTTGTAACATAATCTGATTTCAAACAATGTAGCATCAATGAAGATCACACATCAGCAAACTGCAGGCCTCTTCAAACTTTCACAGATGACTGAATGAATTACAGTTCTAGCTCACTTCCAGTAATATGCTAATGCTGACAATAAGCCTGCATTGAAAAACTTAAATGAAGGTTATGACTGATTTCATGCATGAAGACTTTAGCAATTTGTTATTATAACAGAGAAAAAAAACCCTCTGGAGTAAAGAAGAGCACAGTTGTTCAACTGCATCCCTCACTGACCCCTTTTGTAAGATTAATCCTATCTAGCTACGGCTAAAAATTCACTATCAGATCATTTCTGGCACACTGGGCAACTATTTTCAAACTTTACTGCACACCCCTCCTTATTCATAGCACACCCCTCCTTATTCTAATTAGTGACCGACTTGACCATAGTCTACAAATTTTGTTGTTGTTGCTGAATTGTAGGGACGGAAAAATCCAGTGTCTATCTACCAACCAGTGGTTGTGTCAACTGCTAATTGCCGGTAAAATACCATCTACAAAAAGCAGAGCATCACAACTTTTTACTTTTTTTTTTTTTTGAGGTGCTGATCCAAGGGACCTATTTTACTTTGCTGGGAATGGCGGCCAAACTCGAACAGAGGTTTTATCAGAACGAGGAAAAAAAACAACAACATATTACTTTCAAGTATGTGTGCATCAGCGTCAAATCACATTTAAATCCATCACATTGTGTTGAGGCAGTTTTTGATCAGTGGGTCTACTTTATGTCACAGTAACTCTACGTCATGCTCTTTTGGCTCCAACACTGGTCAAAGACGCACACTCTTCATTCTCTAAGAAGACAGGCCTGCAGTCAGCTGTTGGTTAATCTCCAGTGGTCCTACTGAGCATGCTGCCATGCAGAAAATCTGACAAAAAATCAATACCTTCTTTTTCAATGAATGAACAAAACCAGACTGACAGAGTGGTAATGGTAAAGGTACAAGGTTGTAGGTTCCTGTTGACTTAGATTAGAGAAAATGCAGGCCTACCCTGAAGTCCTGTTTCAGTTATCTACGTGTTGTCACTGGTTTCCATCTCTCAGGGACCAGTTCAGACACTGGTTGCTGAGTGACAGTACAGGATAGTCAATGCTGCGATTGGTTTGTTGATTTCCTGCTGTGATCATCCAATTTCTTAACTTATTTGACCCCACCACCCACCCTTCCTCCCCACTCCCGTTGTCCCCTAGACACACCCCAACTTCCAGTTAGAGTCACTTACGGCCATTTTTCTCTCCTGCTGCACATGATTTTTGTGAGATTATCAACATCTTTGATGGGAGTAGTATGGACAGGAGCTCCATCATTCTTTCAAGCAACTTCGTAACTGTCACATTATGGTAACTTTCTGAGCATTTTCATATTTTGTGAACTGGAATCAGTTCACCATTGGCACAGCATGTTTGAGGCCAAAATGCAAGAGCCAGGTTCTGAACGACACACAGCTACCACCTCAGCACGGCATGTCACGTCAGGAAATGGCATGCAGCAAGTGTCTTCAGGTTTAAAAACAACTGAGAGACTGGAAGAAAGATGAAGTCCAAAGCGAAACAGACAAAACAACAATCAGGATGGTGACCAGTGTTGGTGTGGGGGGGAACCCAGAGACAGATTAGTGAATTCCCCATATGTATGTATGTGAATAAGGAGGAGGGGGGAGGGGGACCTCCACAGAAGACCTAGGTGACGGTGTAAGGGAACGGTTTGTGGACGTCAAAGGAAAATGCTGGTCAGATTGACCTCCCTTCAGAAACTCCTCAACAAAAACATACTTTTTCATCACAGTTTCCGTGTCATTGAAGACAAGTCCCACTGCAAAAAAAAAAAAATCCTTTCTTTCTATAACATACTTATTCTAATACACAATATCCACTTGCTTTTCATCTGGGCTAGTCAACGAAGCAGAAAATACGAAATATTCTGTATCAATATCTTAAATTTCTGAAACCCAAGTGCAGAACAAGATCAGTATCAGAAAATGAATAAATCAGGACAAGGGTTAATATCAAAACATAATTCAGTATGCAAACACACCTCCATTTTTCATCCCTTCTCACTGTGAGATCCATGTAACAATGCAAACGTGACATGCAATGCACAACGCACACCTTTAGCGTGCTGTGGCAATTTCATCGCAATCTGCTCCTCGGCAGCCCAGAATCATTTCAGACCACAACCATGTTTGAGCACTTGCACATTATGAGACAAAGAGCTGACAGTATAAAAAAAAACAACAAAAAAAAAAACCTACAGGTTAAAAAATAATAATAAAAACCAAGCCATGACTCAAGTTGTGGTGAACCCCTTTGATTCAGAGTGAATGTGCCTCAGCTATGGAGTCACACACCATTAAGTCACTGTAGTGTGGGGAGACGAAATACATCGTCTCCAGGATTTCACACAGCAATCACCTTTTAAGCTAGAATCTTCATAATAAAATATCACCACCGACGTTAAGCTGCAGGCAATAGCCATGTAAGTTAATCTGACTACAAGAATCAATCCCGTACCAGGTCTGAAAATTTGGTGCGCTATTCTCAAAATGCACTCCATCCGCCAGCTTATCTTTAACATTTTTTTTTTCAACTTTTCTGCACACAAAATTCTAAGGCCCTGTTCAAAAAACAATAACACCTGAGTGTGCAGTTGCCCGAATGAAAGGCAGATGCGTGGTGATTTGTGTGTGTGTGTGTCTTTCAAGTTAATTTTTACTAAGCTTTTGCGTCCAAGACGCCTTTTGTCCAGCACTGTCATCACAACCTTCCTGTCCATCGCCAGTGGACATTTTTCTTTCCATCCTAATCCACAGTGTTTGGCTGGGCAGCCACTCAGTCTGCCCTTTGGACGAGTCTGAGCTCAGAAGGTCCGGGGGGAGATGGATGACGATGCAAGAAGTAGGTGATGAGCACCAGTGCAGGTCTGTGGCTGGCTCCACACTGACAATGTTGTCGTCGCTTTCCCCTCCGTAGAATCAGGATGCTGATTCTCTCGAGCTCTCTGGTGCTGCTGCTGCTGCCTCTGTTCCCGAATCTGGCAACAAAGATGGCAGAGAATTTCTCTGAGGAATTCAAATGTGCTACACAGTACATCTATGCCTGATCTCAGTGCTGGTGTTCAATGGCAGCTGCACAATTCATTTTCATGTGTTGAAAAGTATTTTGTTGCAGGTTAATAAAACAAAAAGAAGGCCATCTAGAAATCCTTCCAAAAAAGTCTTTAAAGGGAGGTAATCTGGGAGGGGGGGGAGTCAATGAAATGCAGAAAGTAAGAGACATGATTATCCTGGCAAATAAGTCATGACAAAGATGCAGAAAGCAGAGGATTGGTATCTTGCAATGCTTCCTCACTGTTCACCATTTGTCAGAGTCACATTCGCTCACACTGGTCTCCACCCACTTCTGGACGATGGGATAATTCAACTGGCTGGGCTGCCCTCTCAAATAAAAATGTAGGCCAGTTTATTTCGGCTGCTGTTCAGGATGGTCGGCCTCCTGCCTGCACGTAGACTTAGCCCATATTTTGACAAGTGTGTGTGTGTGTGTGCGTGTGC
>LFLW010045423.1:2583-13977 GCA_001262575.1 Conus tribblei | reverse complement strand
AATGCTGGAAAGAAACTAGTTTGGAATAGAATTTGATGATGCAACAGCTCTGATATGATCCCCACAAAGTCAGACCGATTATTTTTTAGCCCCAGATGCTTTTGGGCTGAAGGAATGCAGCTCTTTACCATACATCACTGTAAAGATACTACGATCTCATGACAAACAGACACAAGGCGTCCCTGGATTTCCAAGTAGCCTAGTACATACTGGTAAAATTTTTTTTGACAAGTTACCAAATATCGAGACGAGTTACAGGATCTTTAAAAAAAAACAAACATGCACACAAATAGGGGCCGACCACTAGCAGGTCTTTTCCGTCATTCCAAATATAAAATTTGCAGAAAAAAATTGACACAGAAAACTGACGACTACACTGTGCACATGAATCCTTCTTCTCTGTTGACCATACTGTCTGTTGTCCAGAGCCGAGAAGCAAGTCTTGAAAAGTCGCAGAATCTTCACTCATGCTCAAAGTGTAGCTGATAAGCCATCGTAGTGACAGTGGCAAAACATACACATGTGCAAGAGCTGTCTGATGTTGACACCACTTGCCCATTGCTCAGCATAACATTGCATAGGGGAGCCAGTGATACGCGAGCTGAAACAGACATGCCTCTAACAACAACAAAAAAAAACAGAACATTTTGTGGTCCTGGACTTTTTGTTCTTAATGTATGTTGACCTCAAAGATATGGGGAGTTTGTATTATACTCCCTGTTTGGCTAGATATACTTACCATGTCAGACAATAGCATTCAACGGCAGTTAGTTAGCTCTGTTACTGTAGGCCGAAGTTTTGCGGATAACGCTGTCTTAGCAGACGTCCCGTGATCACATGTGACCCTCACCCACTTCTGCTTCCGGCCGAAGGCCGGTGTCCACTTCCTATAACTCCCCAACTTTGGCCTCCGACGTGTTCAGATAAATTAAAAGAAAAAAACCCCAACCCAACCTTGCTTCATATTTCCTTCACCAGGCATCAAAGGTGCTTGAACTGACGACTCTCAGACTGGGAGTAAAATGCTTTGACCATTCTCTTCACACTCACTCTCATCACACCACAGTAAACTTGTCATAATTAAGCACATTCTGAAGACACATCTCCCTCAGCTACATTCACACACACACACACACACATAAAGAACCAGTCTTTAATATGTCCATTTGCTCATTGTATTTGCACTGTATAAAAGAACCTCGGACTCCATGGAGACCCCACAGAGCTGTGTTTGATGGATCACCTCCATGACCTCCAACCCTTCTGGCAGCCAGAATGCCATCATCATTTGTCCATGTCACAGAGCTTTGTAAAAAATAGAAAAAAAAACAAAAACCAGCACTGCACATGAACATGAACTGAAGAGGAGTAAGGTACAATTTGACAGTGTCTTTCATGACGACATTCATCCAATATTTTTTTTTTTCATAAACAGCTGACAGTAAGTAAACTGCTGTAAAATTTTCCCCCAATTTCCCTGATGTCAACTACAAGGTGATGGATTGTAAATTCACATCCCCATCAGATCAAAAATTGACAGCAAATTCTCTAACAACCAAAAAGCCAGGACTTGCCACAACCAGTGTTACGGTTGCCCTTATTGAAATCACATTCTAAAGCAGAATGATTCAACAAAGCCGATCCTTAATGTTTGCATCGTTGAAACTTCTGCTGTGAATTCTGGAAAATAAAAGTCTGTAGCGCCAACACCGATGTACCAGTCTGAACAGTGACAAAACTGTTGATATTCAATATGCTGTTGACGATCAAATTACTAAACTTGATGAATTCTGCGCCATGAGATGGGTAGAGAATGGGGTCACCATCATCTGGGAAGACTACTAGCAAACATTTATTCCTGAATCTTGCACAAAAATAATCATTGTGTTTGTGCATGTGTTGGTGCGCGCGTGCAGGAGTTTTAATCCAGCTAAAAAAAAATGCATGTACGAAATTCAGACTTGGATATTGAGACTTTAAAGATGATCTAACAGTTAGACGGGTGTCTTTGGAACCCATGCGTGACAAATGATTCTCAATGCACAGACTATTTGTCATTGAGGAAAAAGGTTGTCAGGTCTTGATCCTAACAAGCATAAAAAAAAGAATCAAATGGTGGTCTGCACATTATGCACAGAAGGTAATTTTCCAACCCACTTGCTCCAATGCCATGTTCTTTTTTTATTATTAAAAAGCAAGGAAAAAAGAACCAAAACAATCACCAAACAAAAACAAACCGTAAGCTGCATGTCTGGCATACATGATATGCCAACAAAAAAAAAATGCGACTGTCACTTCTTGGGACCCCCCAACGGCAGTCCTTTGTCTTTGCCACGAAGTTTGATACCTGAAAGCAAAGGTAACAGTGTCAATGGCATTCATCTTAAGAAACAAGGCAGTTTGCCTGTCCCGATTCGCATGTCAAGAACACACACTACAATGAGTGAGTGTGTTAGAAATGCCACTCAACAACTTGAATCTCCAGACATGTGTCCCTAAATTTCTTTCCCTGAATCTGATTTGATAGAAGTGTTACCCAGGAAACCGATATATACATAAAAAAAAAAGGACCAGCCGCACACACATACAAAAAAAGGCTACAGAAATCCACACGAGTGGCACAAGCAAACACATTCTCTCTTACATTTATTTACTTAATTCGACATTTTCTTTTTAAAAAAGTGAAGACGTTAAAGACAGGGAGAAGAAAAATAGCCAAAGACATATCCCAGGAAATGTAGGGTGGACCAGGAGGACCTTTGCCCCAGCTGTCAAAAGTGGTGGTCAGAGTAGGTACATTGTGTGACTGTCACACAAAAACCCTTGATAAGAGAGGGAAGGATGGAGAAGAGAGGCCAGGGGAAGACTGTTCCAAACAGACAGTGGCATGAAAAGGTTGGTATGTGTTCCCACAGACTTTGTTTGCGAAGACACCGTTTTCAATCCGTTCTTTCTCAAATCATAACTCACATATTTGGGCCAAGATGTTTTAAATCCACCCTACAAATCTAAGGGAATCTGATGTCATTAAAAAACAAAAGTATTTGATATTTCCACTTTGGATTTTCACATGATGAGTACCAATTTTCTATCATTTTGGAAACAATGCAAAATTTATTAGGATGTCTTTCTTGGGAACTTGATCTACAATCTAATCGTGACCATGACCTGATAATGACTTTCCAACTACGTCTGAAGATAATCAGCAAACGGAAGCACACACTGCTCAAGTTTGACCATGAAAAGCTGAAGGACCCTGAGGTAGCAGAGGCCTTTCAGGCCATGATAGGCAGGAATTTTGCTGCACCCTCCATCCTTGATGTGGAAGAGGATACAAACGTCGACACACTCAGAAACACCTTCAATGCTATGGTGACCAAAACTGCCTATGAGAACCTTGGAAAACATTGCCCTGTCAAAAAGCGTTGGGTCACAGCAGACATTCTTGAACTGTGCTACAAGAAAGAACTGAAGAGCAAGAAAAATATGCTCCAGGTCCCCCACTAGACTTCGCCTCGGCCTTTTCCAATGCTTGTACATTTGAAGGTGTTCCTTTCACCATTTCTGATAGTTTTTTTTTCTAAAACCTGTTTCGCACAAAGTGCACCACACGAAAGCTGGACCTTTATTGAGCTTGGGACTAAGCACTTCCAAGTTTGCATGGTGTGCATTCAGGAAAGCTTGCTCCCTTGTTTTGGCAACCTTCTTTTCAACATCTAGTTCTTCATCACTCTCATGAATGCGTAATTTCGCTGGTGGCGGCATTCTCTTAGTGAATATCTGTGTCAGTCGCTCTCTATGAAAGATGGCCGACCATGGTGTAAGCGAGCACGCGCATACTGGAACTAGGGACAATAACTCGCATCTTCAAACAGGAAAATAGTACTTTTTTTTGTAGCCTATGTTGTCAATTTTCGTATTTTTGTCCTACTCGGCGTATCATCATATTTTCCATTCAAACTGAAGTCAAATACACTAAAAAATCGTAGTGTAGGCAGGTCTGCCTAGAGCACAAACACAGACTTTATCTCTTTTTCCTAAACCCCATCATTTCAGTTTTTACTCAAGGAAAGAATTCAATCAACCCCAAAATATACACTGAAAGTCTAATTGTACAACACAAGGAAAACTAAGCAGAACATAGGCAGAAACTCGTGCTGCCTGGAGCGCAAACATATACATGTACCTCCTCTTTTTTTAACTTCATCATTTGACTCAAGATTTTTCAGAAAAAATTTCAATCGGGCACAAATAAACATACACTGAAAAGGATAATGAAATTGTACCAGGTAAACTAAGTGAAACATGAGCAGAAGTTCATACTGCCTGGAACACAAACATAACTTTCTCGTCTTTTCTATTTTAACTCCACCATCTGACACAAGATATTTTAAAAAGAATTCAATCAAGCCCAAAATGCACACACACACTAATAAAACAAAAGGTGTGAACTAAGCAAAACATAACAGACAAGTCAAAAGAGTGTACATCATCAATGTGGGTCTGTCAAGTTGTAAAAGACCTGTCCAAGATCAGACTGATGTGCTCCCTGGTCATTGCCATATTTCTCTATGCCTGTGAGACATGGACTCTGACAGTTGAACTTGAGAGATGGATTCAGGCGTTAGAGATAAGATGCTTCCACAAGATCCTTAGCATCTCTGACAAAGACCACATCACCAACTTGGAGGTCCAGACCAGGGTAAAGCAAGTCATTGGACCATACGAAGACCTGTTGTCCACAGGGAAAAGAAGGAAAATGAGATGGTTTGGTTATGTATCAAGATCAACAGGGCTTGCCAAAACCATTCTACAAGGAACAGTGCGAGGAACTAGGAGAGGAAGACAGAGAAAGAGATGGGAGGACAACATCAGTGCATGGACTGGCCTCTGGCCTCACACTCAGCAACTGCCTAAGGGTGTCTGAGAACCAGGAGTGGACAAAGCTGGCTGTGAAGTCTTCTGTGGAACCCCAATGGTCTTCAAGACTCTGGCATAGGTGGCGCAAAATTTGTTATCAATTGGTATGCTTTTTTTTTTTTTTGGTGGTGGTGTTTTTTTTGTAAAGCTGTTATTGTTGAAGCAAAACTACCAGTTTGCTCTTTGTTATTGAATGTCTGCGTTCTATGTCATGTCCTTTGCATTTTTCCTTTGTTAAATTTCAGCAATAAACTTTTGTGGTCAGACACTTCAGTTTTCCTTAAAAATTCAAAATGTTAAGCCATTTACCTATACTATGATGTATGCATATAATGACTTCTTTTCATGCATGATCTTTGTTTTATGATCTGTCAATCACATAACCTAATTTCATTAAAACACTGGCACCAATATGTCCAAAATGGTGTGACTTTATGCAGCTTCAGTTGCTTGATTCAACAAGAAAGAAACTTTTAGTCTTTTTCATCTAGATATCTGGGAAGCTCTATATATGTGACTGATCTCAGTTCTATATTTAGAAACACATTTCCATATCTGCATCTGCTTTGGATAGTAATCACATTCAAAAGTCCAATCTCGATAAAATGTAACTTAACCTTCACAAATACACACTGGGTCAAAATGTACTCAGATATGTATTTATAAAAACTTGAACTTGAAACCTGTGCTATGTCAACAAGACGTTATGACTATGCCAACGATTTCTTCCTTCACACACCTGCCAAAACTAGTGCTCTTTTGTTAAACATAAAAGTTTTAATTCAGTAAGAAAAAACAACAACAAAAAAACAACTTGAAGCATATGAATGGGTTCTTTCCAGGGTAAAATTGCCCCCTGCTGTTTAACCTCGCACAGCATTCCCCCGGGGGAAATTTTGACCCACATTATTGGTGAAAGCCGATGCTTGTCACGGCCAGCCTTACCGACAGGAGGCAATTAACTATGCGTAGAAACCATGCCCCAGGAGTACAAGGAGTATTTGTCTTGCCACAGAGAGAGGATGAGAGAGTGTTTATGTCTGTATCTGTACATGTAAGCACAAGCTCTGTGTGTGTGTGTGTGTGTGTGTGTGTATGCACACTCAAAGGTTTGATTCTCATGCCGACTCCTGTGAAAGCTGTATCTTTTGAGTATTTCTTGTCTGTCTGCAACATCTCAGGAAGACCTTTTTGTCAATACATCGCTCACTTGGCTGTCAGATTCATGTTGTGTGTTAAATCTGCCTTGTTTTACACCACCTTTGTGTGTTCATTTGTATTTTGCCTTGTGAGTGCACCTGTATGCTCATGCATGTCGAGTGTGCAGAGTGATTGGAAACATACAGTCCTACACATCAAAATTAAAACAGATCTTGAAAAGTATTTGAAATAAACCCAAAGACAAAATGGACAAACGCATCACAAGACAAAACATGACGTGTTTTGACCTCTTCTTCAGGCAAGATAAACAACTCTCAGGACAACGATTATGAAGAATGAGCAATCACTTGTCTTGTCAAATTCAGAGCAAGATGGATGTTGAACGAAAATGAGGCCGTTGGGAAGGAGACAATATGAGTTCAAATAGTAATGATGAAAATAATAATACTGATGGCTATAATGATTCATGACAAGGATGGTAATAAAAATATTGGAAAAATGATAAAGACAGAATTATTATGGTGATAATATTACTTCAAACATAAGTTGATCGGTATGTTTCTACTTGAACGAGCGATTATTCATCCTAGTTTATGTCTGCTTACTCATCCTAGCATCTCTCTAACTAGTGTTGCCATACGCATACATGCTCATATGCAAGCACACATTCACACAGTCACAAATTCAACCACATACACACACTCAAACACACCCAGTCAGTGGCCCACTGCACTGGGAGTGGTGCAACAACCAGACAGTGGGCATTCGTGCTACACAAAGCTCTTTGCACACGCACACACACAAATACACTCGCACACACATGTATGTCCAGAGAGACAAAGAGGAGATGCACACACACATACACACACCACGTACATATATACACTCTTGTGTGCATGCACATGCACACATGCAAACACACACACATTGTATTGAGAGCAGTGAAACAGTCTGAGCATTACATTTCCCAAACACTCAAACCTGTGTACACACACACATACCTGTACACATGTGTGCATGCACTTGCCTATATAGATATTTCTTTCTCTCTCTCTCAGCTTTGAAAAGCTGACTACAACCTGGTGTTTCTGGCTGTGGCAACTTCTAGTAAAGTCTTTTGATGGGATAATCTTCATTGGACAAAATGGTATGTTCCTTTGTCACTACAGAATACAAACAACATTTTTTTTTTCAATCAACCACAGATAAGCTTTTTCATGCCGTACTGGTATAAGAGCAAGGCAACTGTTCTCATCAGCCTTGTTCTGGTAGACTCAGAAAGGGAAAAAAATCTCTTTTTTCCTCCTGCCTTTTAATGGATGTAATCAAGTTTCATACTTGATCTGGCCAATGGAAAAATGTGAGGTGGGGAAGACAGGGTTCATACAGGAAATGCGACTCAAAATTCCAGACTCTTCCAGGCCAAGGCCTGCATTTTCAATACCACTCTCTGGCCAGAAGACCCGGATGTTAGGAAGACCTAGATGTAGGGGAAGTAGCTCAGAAGTAATCTGATGGCAAAAGTGAAAGTACGCAATCACGAAATATTACGTTTGAGGGCATGGAACAATCTTTCTTTAGTAATAAACGCTAAATGATCCTGAAAATTAAAGCAGCCATGCATAATATCAAGCAATTGTGTTTGATTCTTCAATTTCCAGGCTATTCCAGGCCATAGTGCGATTTCCCAGACTTTTCCAGGGCCTGGAAAATGGACTTCAAATTTTCAGACTTTTAAAGAATTTTAAAGACCTGTATGAACCCTGGAAGATGGTGTATATACTCAGATTTTCCTTTTTTTATGCAAAGAGTTTAAAACAAGGAATGTGTGGACACTTGTGTTTCAGGCAGTCAAAAATCAAAAGTTATCTTTCCTGTCAAATTGTTTTGATATTAACTACAAGGTAATTTACAGCATACTGAAAGCAAAGTTTTTTGGGTTTTTTTTACACTTTCCATTGACATGTAACAATGCAATATTACATTTGCATTTAGAGGCCTAAAATGAAAAAAACAAACAAACAAGCAAAAAAAAACGGTCCCCAAGGAGAAATCTTGTCATGCAACAACTAAAAAAAAAAAAAAAAAAAAAAAGGGGGGGGGGGGCCAAAATCATTATCAAAAAAGATCTTAATTTCAATTCTTAGCGACTGAAATCTAGAGACAGGAGGAATAAGTAAACAAAAAAATATGTGATCAAAAAAGTTCAGGAGCATGCTTACGTGGCTAATTCTATTAGTTTTGGTATGATCGACTCACCCAATGCTCTCTCCAATTTTCCCATCACCTGGTTATTAGGAATGGCACGTCCCGACTCATATTCGTTTATCACTTGCTGTTTTTCGTTAATTTTCTGCAACAGAAAAAAACAAAAGAAAAACATAATAATAACCAACCAACCAACAAAATGGTGTGAATGAAAAAAAAAGGTTGCTGTTTAGAATCTCATATGTTGAGACTTTTTGTATAAATACAATGATCACACTTACAAAGACAACAAACCCTAAGTTCAGCAAACTTCGAAAGCTTTATCCGAGGCATGATACACAAACTTGTTTCCAAATATTCACCTGAAAAATCATTTGAACATGAAATACGTACGTATCTTGTATAATGACAGAGTAAGACAAATAAAGAATGATATGAACATTTAAACTGTGCAGGTAATTTCTTGAGGAAGCTCCATGTACAATACAACTGTGTGTGAGAGGAGAGAGGTGAGAGGATGAGCAAGGGCCAGGAGGGAAGACTCCCTGACAATCAGGTAAAAAAAAAGGACAAGTCAATACAGATGCCAAAATGTGACCCTCAGCCCTGCACAATGCAGAGGTGTAGGTTGGGAAGAATTCCTGAAGCCTGAAACTGAATGGTGGCCATCGCCAGTCTCCATGGTGCAGTGGTTAGCATCATAGATTCCTTTCTGGGAGATTGTGGTGTTTGACTTCAATCAGAGTGATTTACATGTGTGGGGTTTTCCTGCCCATAACCATCTCCTATTCAGAGATGAGTTTGCTATGGACTCCATAATGAAGCCTGGAACCCCACAGTCAAACCTGCACAGCCATTGGATGGATGTCTTTGCAGGTGTTGCTCAATTTCAAACCAACACTGCAGGTGTCTGTACCTCTCTGGCTTGGCTGACTCTGGGATAGATTGCTATGGACTCCAAAAAGAAGTCTTGAACCATACAGTTGAGTTTCATGCACTTGATTGGATGCGTTGCTTAGACTGTTGCTCAAATTTCTGACCAACACTGCAGGTATCTGTATCTCTCAGGCTTGGTTGACTCTGCGATGTATTGCTATGGACTCCAGAGGGAAGCCTTGTACCACACAGTTGAGTTTCATGCACTTGATTGGATGCGTTGCTAAGAGAGTTGCTCACATTTCTCACCAACACTGCAGGTGTTTGCATCTCTTGAGTCTGGTTGTCATCAGGACATACAGCCCTGTCATTTAGTCTCAGACCAGAACGAAAGTCCATCCTCAATGGTCAGTGTAACATAAAGTATTAAATTCTATGGCCTTTAATGCCCTGGTCTCATGGCAACCTCAGTTTCGATTTCCTCTCCACATCTATGACATTGGTGAGTTTGTGTCGCTGGTACAGTGAGTCCCTTGGGACTGCTGTTGGACTGACATGGTGGGGCTCCTCAACCTAATAAATCATCACCGTCAGCAGGGACAAAACAGGTGCTACTGAGCACCACCGAAGTGACTCAACAGCAGTGCTGTGTCTCCTCTAGTAGGCTGTCTCACGACAATTTTACACCAACTTTTCTTTGTGGACTGCCGAGATTGTTGGTACTGGGATGGCAACAGACCCAACCTAGACATGGCTGTGCCAGGTAGAGTTCTGGAACAGCACGTCAGTCATGCTTTCAAAGGATACAGATCTCGGAAGGATACAAAACTGAGAACAATTATTAAAAACAGCAACAATACCTGTAACATATATATACATACATATATATATTCTCAAAAAAAGAAAGAAAAAAATCACTACTAAAACTGGAGGACAACACAGGACAGAGGAGAACCTTTTTTCTCCAGTAATGCAAGTGACAGACAAAAAAACCAACAAAAAAACGTGCACTATTTTTTCAATTTCATCACCTGAGCCAGCTCTTTCTGTGTGATCCCTTTGGCCTGCCGCCCCTGCTGAATCAGCTTGGAAACATCCAGACTGACATGTTCGTGGTGGAGCTCCTCTGTCTCACGGTCCAGCTTAGCTGTATTCTTTGCTGCCGAGAACTGCTTGTTCTGTCCTCCTGCGTCTGTCATATGGACATGATCCAAAAAAAAGTTTGTCAACATCAACGAAATAACAAAAATAATCAAAAACAATGGCAACACAGACATAAGACCTGAGCAAAAGGGAAAAAACAGAATTTTCAGAGGGTCCAGGTGCTGGAGCCAGCCCTCTCCCCCTCCCACCCCCCAGCTCCAGAGGCAGTGGCCTGGAGGAGTGAGGGGTGAAGCCCCCTGAAGGTCCAGCTCCCCTCCCAGATCTGTGAACTTTTCTGAGGTTGGATGATGCTCAAGCCATCTTGCATTGCAACAGATGCCTGTAGTCTGGTCACTGTTTCCTGCCAATTCTTCTTCTTCTTTTGTCAATCTTTCCAAGACTTCAAGCTTTCCAAAGACTTCAAACTAGCAGATACTTTTAACCACATGAGCTTTATCAACCTTTCCAAACATGTCAAGCTAACAGACACTTGTAACCACATGAGTTTTATCAACCTTTCCAAACACTTCAAGCTAACAGATACTTTTATAGTTTTAACCAAATGAGTTTGGAGGTGCTAGAAATAGAGCTTTGTTAAACTTAACTGGAATAAAAATAATCAACTGGATTATGAACTCGAAACCTGATGGTCTTACTATTGCATATCACACCACACTTTCTCTGCAGCTTTATGCAAATCTCAAGAATGGCCCTGACCTTGGACCTTTAGGCTACGTTCATACTGCCACTCACGACTGTCATGCAGATGTGAACAATCATGTGCACGTGAGAAAAGGCATTCATACTGATCCACACGTGTTCCGTCTATGAGGCTGCTTGTAGGCTAGACAATTTTTTTTTGGGTATGTGCATCCAATAAACAGATCATGAAAGGTGCATGGAGAGTATCATCATTTAATGTGTGAACTGTTGGCAAATGAAAACAGTTTGTGGAGTACTTGAGAATTACACCTGAGATGTACAATCAATTTTCCGGAGCTGTGTGCTGCAGACCTTAAGAAAAAGCAACCAATTCTTATTAACCGATTTCACCTAATGAAGAATTGGTTTTGAGGTATACCAACA
>LFLW010042921.1:6340-17294 GCA_001262575.1 Conus tribblei | reverse complement strand
GTAGGGACATAGAGGGGTATATCCTAACAGCATATCACCAGGCAATTGATTATCCCCACCCAAATTGCGGATCACTTCTTTCAGTGTCTTTACTCGCATGTTTCATCCTCTCTAGAATTAGTATCAAGTTGTCTGCCACAAATACATTCATTCCAAAAAAAATCTTTTTTTTTAACTTGAACCATGTTATTTCCACCTGTCTCAAACTCTGTTAGAAACTCTAATGACTTCACTTTAAAAACAGCAATTCACAAAAACTAAAACCTGATTTTCAAAGCTTTTCACGATTAACTCAAGATGAATCTCTTCAAAACTTCAGGACAAATCAAAGGTCTTGAAAAGAAGTTCAAGACTCTGGAAAATACAAATCCTGTTTTTCCAAAGTTCAAGTTCAGTGAGATGTTTCTACTGCAGTCAGTAACCCAGACACACAGCCAGTGGTGGAAGAGTCTTCTTCCCTCAGGCAAATTTCTTGGACTTGATGAGGAAAACTCTATGATTGAAAGGTTTAAAAAAAAAAAAAAAAAAAAAGTGAAAATAAACAGTGCAACAAAACAAAAGGAGATCCCATGGTAGCCAACTACCAACTACAGGAACATTGTATTTGGAAATTCTTTAGCAGGCTGCACACTTTTCAGGTCCCAAATATACATGGAATCCAGTTAGCCACCGACACAGCCTAAGACTATGCCAAGGCCTACAAGAGTACATTCTACTTAACGGAGCAAAAAAAAAAAAAAAGTGGGGAGGGAGGTGGGGTATGGAGGTGAAAGTTAGGTCGTCTTCTGACCTGTTGTTGGAATGCTCCACAGAAGGCTGTTATTCCCTCATCAGGGAGCACGTTCTACTCTACACTCGTCCAAAGGCAAAGACAGTTCTTGCAGTCGTCTGTTCTGCAGGAGGTGTCAGGTCAGACCAGGCTGGGAGTTGGAGCATCCGACTCAAATGTTTGCCTGGTTTAGGGGAGGCAAACAAATGGAGCGAGGTGGATGGGGCGAGGTGCAAGGAGGAGTCTATTTGAAACATGTCATTATGCCTTTCCAAAATTGACCTGAAACTCCGTATTTTTCAGAGAAGTTGAAAACTAAGGACAAATTATGGATCTGAAAAAGAAATTTCATTTACAGTAAAGTGTTTGAAATATTTGGGAAGATGGGCAGCTACCTCACTCATAGATTGTTGCTGGGGTTCAAACTGGCAACCTTGAGACTGTTAAGTCTCATTTTCTAAACACCCCTGCTGCATTATCTACCAAAACATTAGTTACCATGTCTTCTGAATATCAATTTTCATTCAACGCCCATCTTGCGCTGAAGTCATCCACTTCAGGTTAGTGATTGCTCGTTCATTTTCGTTGTCCTGAGTATTTTATATCTTGCCTGAAGAAGACCTAAGAGGTCAAAACGCGTCGTGTTTTGTCATGTGATTCGTTTGTCTATGGTTATATTTCGCGGTAAGCTATTAATTACATTTAAAACTTTTCTGAATATCAATTAACATGTCAACAAAACTGGCCCTCCTCCTTGGCCTTACCTTTCGAGCTCGTTACATGCTGGACCTGAAGGTAGTACTTTTAAACTGTTCTGGACTGCAGCGCTATGATATGGCATTTGCCTGCAGGTGTAAATAGGTATTCCTCTGGCCTGGCACCAGCAGAAGCCACACAACAATCAACAATCATCCCTTTTGATACATTAACTCAAACAATATCACCTGGGAAAGGCGTACAAAAAATCAGCAGTCATCTTCCTTGACACACCAACTCAAATTCCAACAATCATGAAAACATTTGGGATCACTTTTATTCCATATACTTGTTGTCCCTCAAACCCCCCTTTTCTGAAACATGTATCACACTTACCAATTACGATCAATAAATAATAATATAACAATTATGATAGATCGAGAAAGATAAAGTAGAATACAATTAGTGCACTTCATCGTCAATGCTGACATGTTTGCAATCACATTTTTAAGCCCCTTTTTTTCACCTCTACTCTTTGATGCGCATCCATGTATTAGTAAATCCAACAGTGTATATATACTATTTCTGAAATTTAACACAAAAAAGAGATTATCAACATATATAAACAGTGCACAACAAGAAACAAAAAGACAGAACAAAAGATACATTCCAACACAAATGCAGATATATCCCACAAATAGAGAATTAAGAAACAAATGAGATGAATCAGAGGCCTCTCGAGATGACCTTGATCAACCTTAATCTGAAAGGAAAGCAAACCACTGGAATTGAAGGGCAGTTACTGTACTTTGTGTAGCATAATTTACAACTGTAATCAGTACAGGCCATTATCCAGCCAAACACTGCAGCCATATTTGGCTTGACAGCATGATGAAAAACAAAGCCACCTGCAAAAAGAACTCAAGACCAGTAGAATAAATTACTCCAAACACAAGCAGATTGTCCTCAGACATAACCATACTACACACAGTCAATGATATACAACTGCCCTGTCATACTCTTGCATTACGTTAGCAGTTATATGAATCCTCAAATCCAGTGTGCAAGATGTCTGCGGTATAAAATCTGGAAGGTCACACTTTTACTTCAAACACAGCTGTGTTTACATTCAAAGCTGACATAGCCGGGATCAAACTGGAACAGTCCAAGCACCATGATGAACCATGTAAAGCAATAACAGATGTTACTACTCCTGACAATCTGCCTTACAAAGTGAATCACACACAGAAAGTAGGAACAAGTGCAAAAGAAGTTAATCAACTGTGTTATCAACACAGCTCTGGCACACAATGGAAAATGCCCATAATGATCTCAAAGCACTGCCACTGCAAAACATTTCAGAGATGGTCGAATAAACAATGAGGCAGGCAAACTAGGTCTGTTAAGACCTTGTAATGGCTAAGTGTTTAAAAAAAAGAAAAAAAGAGTCCCATGATCTATGCACCTAATAGCACAGTGGAGACAGATACTATTTGGACTGCACCAGAGGCTTTTGAAAGACAGGCCTTCTGCATTCACAGCACGGACATGGTGATCCACACCACATGACACGCAGACTGAACAGTCACCCGCACTGACCCAGGTCTTTCATTCAGTGATTCACACACCTCCTCTCACTGTGGCCGACTATGGTGAACTGATCGAAACCAGCCACAAAACTGTAATCTCCCCTTTGTAATGCACTCAATCATCTAACATTTGCTTGTGACAGGTCACACGCCAGGTGACCCCAAGATGGCTCAGGTGGGGAACATGGACATATATACAAGCCAGATAACATTAATGAACTTTTTCAACTTGCTTTGGGGCTTGCTCAAGAACACTCCAATTTCTTTTTTTTCTTCTCTCTCTCTCTCTCTCTCTCTCTTGAACTGTGTGCTGTGTTCAACAGGCAAGTTGTTCACACCAATTATTCCTAGCAACAAAAGGTACGCAGCAAGACACCATTCACTAAACTGCCGCAAACACGCCAGCAGACATGGACAACAGCGCATGAAAGCTAAATATCACAGGTTCCACGTGTCATTTTTTTTTATTTTGGATACGCTGTACAACCATGGATGGCAGAAAAGTGATGCACAACAGTATGTTGATGCAACCTGACAAACAGCTTGGACTCAGCGACGACTGAACACAAGGGTCAACCAGGCAAGTGTGAGCGGTACAATCCACCTGCCTCTCCACAAACTGAGCACCGAGACGCACGAGGGTGTAACTGAAATCTTTTCCTGTTCTTTCTTAAAACACACCCAGACCCACACCCAGACCTAACCCCACACACAAGCACACACTCACTCACTCACTCGCTCACACACACACACACACACACACACGCACACATACACACACACATTCCTACAAGAAAGTGGGAAAAGTGGAAAGCTTTAGAGCTTAACACAATTCTGTTGTCCTTACATTTTCCACCCATGGGAACTAAAAATGCAGGTATACATTCTATAGAATCCTTATAATTGGTGGCACACTCCTCTCTTCCACCTTTAGCTAGAGTTGGACAGTCACCCCACTGTAAATTCCCAAAGATGAAAACAAATCAAGCGGACAACATGAGAGAATATGTACACCGCCTTCTACCTAAATTAGTACTCCAGTTTGTAAAATGGAATGCAACATGCAAACCATATGCCTAACACCAGCTCTCAAACTGTCAGACAACACACACACACACACACACACACTCACTCACTCACTCACACACTGTGCTTCCCCAGAAAACTATCTGATCCTAATTCATCTGATAAAACAAAAACAAAAAAAATGAACAGAATAAAGGGAGAGGGAGAGTTAAGACAAAGTGCACCATAGGCCCAGCATGAAAACACACCACCAACACAAATAAACTCAAGATTACTATCGCACTGTCAAAAACATATTCAACTGCCTCTCTCCATCACAGACTTCATGATCCATGCCAATCTTTGTGTCGTATTTCCCCCAAGTCCTTGTCTCCTATTCTTTGCAATTTAGTCATAAATGGTATCAGTAGCAGTTGCCTTATTTTGTGATTGGTGTGTTTGTTTCATTTTGGTGGTGTGTGTTTCACCAAACTCATTCCAACAGGTGGATTGACTTGAGTTTTACATTATCACTTTTTGTAAAACTGGTGGAATTAATAAGAAATGTGTCTTTCAAAACTGAATTCAACAATTAATGTTGAATTCAAGTGATAACTAGCATCAGTGAAACTCTCCTCCCACCCACCCTTTCATTTTGTTTGTTTGTTTTTTCTTTTGGGTTGGCTTTTTGTGTGCTTTGACTTTTCTTCTCACTGTGCCAATCAAAGTGCCAGAGTTACAAAATAACCAATGCAAGCCAGTTTTTCTTCTTTATGCCCTACACTCATTGTGAGCGTCTTCTGGGGAAAGAGTACAGTTCACCCCCATCGTTATGTTAATTAATGTCATATTCTTGAAACAGGCAGCCAATAATTTCACCAGTGAACCCAGCCACAAAATCTTTTTTTCAATCTTTTTCTTTAACACCTTGATCGACTTCTCAGCAATTCTGTGGATCTTTTCACAATGATTTTCATCTGCAAGCGCATCTAAGGTCTGGATAAATCCGAGCACCTATTTACAATGTTCAGTATATCAAAGTAATGCCGCAACACTGCAACATTTAGACATTTATTGCTGAGAGTCTACAAACTGACTGCTAGGATTCTTTGCTGGCTATCAGCTTCACCTGGGAGCCCCACAAGCTACACGATTTTGATGCTTATTTGAAACATGTTTATTAATTTGTTTTCCTCACACACTGACGGATGTCATTTACAGCTATTTCATAGCCCTACTAAAAGGCAGACAACCCAAAAGAAGAACCTGGAAGGTACTCCTAGGAATTCAATGATGTATACATTGTGTACACGTTGCACAGAATCCTTCGCAGCGTGTGCCTATTGTAACACTGCCCACAAGTCTCATAAACACTGTACATTATAGGACTAGCAGTCACTGCTTTTTCTCTTTATCCCAATGATGTCATCTATTAGATGTATTCTCAACAGCCTGTATTTGTATGCTATGGGCTGGTGCAGAGTGAGTAGTGCTGCCTTTTCCCTTTTTTTTTTTTTTTTTTTTTAACGATTTAAATGTTTTCTTTAACAATGAACACTGAAACACATAAAACAGGCCAAAAAACATATAAACATTCAGATAAATTTCTGAGACGATAAACTGGGCTAAAAGAGAATACATGAACATTCACAGACCACACAACTTTCAGTTAGCAGAGGACGCTTAACTACAATGAACCAAAATGCACATACTGGGAGCAGTCAAAGACAAGCGCAGACAAGGACAGACAGAACTGCAAAAATAGAAAAAAAGAGTATGAAGAAAGACAATGACATACCCTGTCCCTTTCCCCTCCCCCCTCCTCCAGTCAAGTCAGCATGCGGTCACTGACCCCATTGTGTACCCAACACAATGAAGAAAGTGAACTCAAAGTGTTCAAAAGCTCTTCCAAAGAAAAAGTACATACTCACAGTTACGGAACTTGCATGCTTTGAATATGAGAAGTATGCATTTAATTATTCACCATAAAACGGTGCGCAAGAAACATTCTGTGCATATGTGTGTTAAGTGTGTGAACATATGCATAAATATACTGATTTCTCTTCTTTAACATCTGCTCACGGTAACATGACATCAGAGAAATGAATTCATTTATATTTATGCCTAAAAAGTTTTCTTGCAGTTTTTTAAGTGCTCATAATCAATATGAGAAACATGGAATCTAAGGCTTGAGCACATGGTGGTATATGTATGTCAGTGTGCATGCTCATGCAAGTGTGTGTGTGAGTGTGTGTGTGTGTGTAAGAGGGAAAGAGACAGAAAGAAAGAGTGTGTGTGTGTGTGTATGTGTGCGCACCTGCATGAGCACTTGTATATAAACCATTCAGTGTGATGAAAATATACAAACATACAAAACCTCACAAATGGGGAGCCCTTTTTCGTTGCCCCTATTATCCCATTGTTTTCAATGGCTGATGTTTCTTTCATTACTGATCCCGGCATATTTTCATTGTGGAATATGCTTCTAAAATATGCCAGACCTTCTACACACTTGATTTAAGAACAGCAATGTTCCACATGAAGCCTTTTCAAAACATGATTTTGAAAAAAAAAAGGTTGAAAACATTTCGAAAAAGTCATTTTTGAGCATTCTGCTTTCATTTAAATGAAGGGGTTTAGTCTTAAAACTGTAGGTGTAAAGTTTATGTAAATGATAATCTAGTTAAAAATATTTTTGGAAATCCAATCAACAAACTAGTGGGGTTTTACACCCACACGAGTTTGTGCGAACGTGTGCAACAGAGTGTGTGTGTTAAAGAGAGAGAGAGAAAGTGTGTGTGTGTGTCTGTGCATGTGTATTAGAGTGTTTGCATATGGGTAAGTTCATTGACAGTCTTTCAAAATTGCTTTGCAGTTTAGTAGACCAATTACTCAACTTTTCAACTGAACTTTGTCGTTGTCCAACGACGACTTAGGTGTATATATGTAAGAACTAAAATACTCACAATAAACCATTCTCCAGCATCAACAAAACAGGGGGCATTAGCAGCAGTATAATACACACCATAGAGAGAATCACTTTGAAAAACAACACAATTTATCACAATTCCCCTGCATACAAAATCTGGAGAAAGAAAAAAAGAAGTGAAAATAAACCAAAAACATACTTACAATAAAAAAACAAACAAGAAAAAAAGAAGGGGTGCATTGTTAATGTGTATGCACATGTTTATGTGCCTATGTATACATTAATTTTGTCTGCTTGTGCACGTAACTAACTCTCTTCTTGTGCCTGTGTGCATGCGGACATATATGTGTCCATGAACTCAAGTACCATTTAAAGATCAGTCTTCTCTCTCAAATGGACTGTGTATATGTACGGATTTGTGCCAAAGTCAGAAACAGATGTCATTGGGAAGAAGTGTGAGTAAGTTACAAAAGGGACGATGATTGAAAGGCGAAAGTATGAGCAATATGCAAGTGCCCCCAACCGCCGTGTCATTTTTACTGACAACAGAGGTCTGTTGCCATGCGCAATACAAAAACTAGTAAGTCAGCAAGGTAGAATGAAAAAGTCATGCACACAGAATTCAGACATTTGACTGGGAACTCACAGGCTAAAAAGTCACACACACAGAACCAAGAAAACTGACTCAGAGCTCACAGGTTTAAAACAGAAAATAAAACCAAAGCAAGAGTTAGTCTGAAAAAGGAATATACATGGCACAGGAAGTTATTTCACAACACAAATCAACAATCACCCAGAAATAGAATACCCATGACCGTGACACTGGGAAGAACAAAAACTAAATTATTAACCACAAAGAAAACCTGTAAAACAAAAAGAGAGTGTCTGCACTGCTGTCTCTCACTGGACAAACTACGCAACTCTCAATCTGCTGAGCATGGCACACTCTCTCTCCCCAACCCTGACAATGGAACAGTCCAGCACAAGCTACAGTAAGTAACAACTGAACAGTCCAACACAGGGTTGAAAAAAAAAAAAAGAAACAGCTGAAGAAGCACACCCTTGGGATCTAAAGCACACTTTCTGGCTTCTATTTGGTCATAAGTTGTCTACCATCTGCTTAACACATTTCATCCATCTCTCTCTCTCTCGCTCTCTCTTTCTTTCTCTCTCTCTCGGCCACTCCCCGCTTTCCTCTTCAGACCAGTCCACCAAATAAGCCCCTTGCCCAGACTTGTACAGCCTGTCCAACTTTCCTTGTTGGTGAGCTCACTACAGCCTGTCCCCGCAACCACAGTAAGGGCAGAGAAAAGGCCATGTTCACTACGTATCACTTTGGTAGGTCTGATGGCTGCAGCCCCTTCATGCCTTTTTTTTTTTTTAATACAGAGTCCAAGGTATGCCTGCAGAGGATTCAGTTGCCAACAACTTGTTCCAATACCACACAGTTAATGTGGGGGAGGGTCCATGTCCCTCGCTCCGCGATTGGCTGGCAAGTGTTTGAGCATACTACGCTTGGCTGCAGCCGGGTTGAGGCGACCAGCGTCTCGAGCCGACGACATACTGGCTGCCGCCTGACGAGATGAAAGACCCATGGCGTGTTCGTTCAGGTTGACTGTGGAACCGTGAGGTTGAGGCTGGGGGGAAGGTTGTGGGAGGGAGGAGAGGAGGGGAGGGCGCGAGGACAGCAGGCTGTGAGGGGAAGGCGGAGACCCTAGCGCCGAACCGGAGGCCCCAGCCCCCATCATCAATGCCCTTCCCTCCAAGGACACGCTGGCTCCCATAGTGGAAGACAGTCCTGGCAATGGCCGGGCGTTGCTACTGTTGCTGGGAATGCTGTTCACAGCATTGCAGGACTTGCTCGTGACCATGGGGACTGCGCTACTGGCATTCTTACTTTTGCAATGTCCTTCCATGGCCATGTTCTTGCCCCCTCCGCCAGATCCCTCACGACCCAGGGATGCTGACAATGATCCTGCACCAGCGCCCCCTTTCTTTCCTTGGCTTCCAGGCCCTTCAGCAGCACCGTCTGCTGAGGAGGCAGACTTCCTCTGGGACTCTGGCTCTGGAGAGCGAAGAGAGTCCAGGAGGAGGAAAGGGTCTCCAGCATGTGCGGTCTGTTGCAGTTGTTCAGTCAGCGTGGACAGCAGCAATTCCTGCACAAACATGTTCCTCTCCAGGCGTTCTGATTCCCCCCCACTGCCAACGCTTCCTCCACCCAGCCCTTCATCTGGCAGCCTAAAAACAAAACAACAAAAGAAAATACCCATCATGAACTAGCAAACATGGACAACTGCCATTACCATCAAACAATTTCAATACAGAAATGTCATCACACTTCAAACTTCCATCAGATTTGAAATTTGAAAAAAAAGACAAAAAAAACAACAACAAAAAAGACTGTGCCACTATAAGAGTTTCCAAATACATTTCTTTACAAGCAACATGTTGAGAGAAGTATGGCTAACAGGTGATAGATAGTGGAAGGCTGACAATGCTTGACAGAGCCATCCCATGAAAATTACAAGAAGCAAGCAGTCTACATACTGTTCATCTCATGTCTTGTTGTTTACAACCAAGCTGACCGCATTACATATCACTTATCTGGCCATCATATGCATGCAAACTTGTCTGCCGAGCATGGTATGCCACAAACATACATGTGCTACATTGCAAAAAAGTTAAAGTTCACATACTTCCAGTACATAATCTTCCAGAGTATAAACAGCAAAAAAAAAAAAAAAAAAGCAAAAGAAAACGAAAACAAAAAGTCCATGAAGTTCCACGTATAGTGTATTTCTACAGGTGACTAATAAGTGTTAGAGTTACGAAAACTGTGAAAAAGAAATTGTTCTTGAATATTTCACAGCCCAAACCCAGCATTGCACAAAGACGTTCTCCCCACCAACTTCCACCCACCATCCCTCCTCTGGCCCTCTATACTCACTTGGCCAGCAGGAACTGCGACTCTGACTGACTGGGAGGCTGGGAGGTAGCGAGCACGGATGCCTCAGTGTTTGCGACAATAGTGTTGGCATTGTTGGTGGTGGCAGCAGCAGCAGCCTTGCTAGTTTCCATCTGGCGGCGGGGCATCCGTTCTAGCTGTTGCCTGCCAGACAGTGTGAGAAACCTGACCCCTTTCATGTCACAGGCTGCTCAATGGGGGAAAGGACTACATCAAATATCGCTTTACACAGACATTCTCTTTGCCAGTTTTTAAAAGTGCCTGTTATATCTGAATACTACTTTTCAAGCTAGGCTACCAACCAGAATTTCATAGTTACCATTACCAAAAAACAAGCCCATTTTGCCAGTCACGAAAACCCATAATACCCTTTAAAACCATGCCTGAAGTGTTTGTCAACCCTTTAAAATTGAAAGGCAGCAGCCGTTTGAATCGACCCTTTGAAATTCTGCAGTTTATGTCACCAGAGCAAATCAAAGTTTGGTGTCTGATCCCGCCGATCATTACAGAGTTTTCCCAGTCAGTGTAAAAGATTGACAAATTTGCCTTTTATTTCTTGACACGGCCAAATGTGAAGTAGTCCCAAGCCTCTCGAGCAAGGCAAACTAAAAATAGAAAGTACAAGACCAGCAATGTGCCAGATTTATACAGGCAAAATGGCAACATTTGTCATATCTAAAATGTCAATTATGCTTCTTTGCAATAATTTTGTTGGGCTTAAAATACTTTAGAACTAATAGCAAAGTCAGTTGATCAATCTTCTGCAGCCTTTTTACGGTTGGTGCTGATGCAGACCGTAATTTGTAGTGGTAATATGATAATGTCTCAGCTCTGTTAATTTACACAGATACATTTTTGTGCAAAATAAGCTGCATACAGGTCAGTGTGCAGCATATTTAGCGGCTGTGACCTTTTTTTGTGATTTCATGTATAATGTGCAGCTTTACAACTCACAAATACTCTTTCTTTTCATCTTTATTGACCACACCCGTAACCTTTCT
>LFLW010042181.1:4635-15323 GCA_001262575.1 Conus tribblei | reverse complement strand
GGGAAACTGAGCTGCCCTTCCGTCTGCCAGTTCTGGCTGCGGCGGTATCAGGGACAGGAATCCAGTTAGCCAAAAATGGCTGACACGTCTAGTAAAAGTCAATGATGAGAAAAAGTGGCGGAAAAGTCAGCCAGAACTGAATTAGTGGAACTGATTTGAATATTTAACCCTTAAGTAAACAAGTAAAGTTGATGTGTGAAAGTACACTTAATTTGTGTCATGTGTCAGTTCTTTGTTGTTCATTCAGTATTGACTGTTTGAACTTATCTTTAATTCTGTCTCTCAGAGCTACAAGCACTGGTAAGTGTACAAGCCTTCGGGGGATTATTCCTGAGCAACTCTTAAATATTTTTAACAGTCCTGAGAAAAATAAGAATTTCTATCAATGGCCAGTATGGGAAAGCTGCTTCTTCCATAAGTAATAAGTGAGAAGGTATTTCAATTTAACTCTAACAGAGAAAACTCTATAAGTCCTTCCCCTAGAGGAGACACCAAGCCACCCTCAACTCTCGTCAGATTAAGCAATTAAATGACAGCCAAAGGCATGTATGTAAATCATGTAAACTACAAGAATAACAATCATAATGAAACGTCTTCTTACCTCAAACTGTTTTCACATAGCATACTTGTTACATGCTGCACAGTGACACCTTTCTCACCATTTCATGTACAAGCACTCTTTTTAGAATGTTTTTTTTTTCCTTATTAATCTATACTGATCAAATACAATTAATCTAAAGGAACAGGAACACTCCTCAAAAAATCTTGCATGAAAAAATAGTCAATTATCAGAATAACAATTACAATACAAGTCATATCCACCAGCCATCCAGGAAACTTACTCTTTGTGGAGCAAAGTCAAAGAATCGATCATAAAAATCACATTAAAAAAAAAGACCAATTCAGCTACAGCACAAATTTGTATCTAGAAAAAAACTATTCAGACCCACTGTGTGAATGAATTGCAAACCCATCTACAGCACAGACTTCAGTCTGGGAACAGCTGTCCAGACTACCTGGATAAACAACAAACCACTACACCAAAGAGTCCACTAGACAACCTGCAGTCTGTGAACAACATGTCTATTAAGTCCTCAGGCTCATAACAGTTAATATCACACTTTACCTCAGAAAAAAAGTTATCGACAAAACAGTTGAACACACAAGGAATGGTTTAAAATAGAGCCAACCATTCAAACGCTTATATCACAAAAGAAGCATTTGCCTAGTTCTCATCAGTTCAAAAGCCTAAACAAGATTTGGTCAGTTTCATCTCCTCACTCATGTTTTATGTCCACGACTAATGAATTTCATGTCTAATTTCTCATAAACAGAATTGCACTGATTGCAATGACCCAGTCTTTGCTTGAAATTCTTTTGGCAGTCACAGCAGTCAGCAGGTAGGTTGGGATGACTCAAACAGAACATCCTTGACCCTCTTCAGCAAATAAACATGATCCTGAACATCAGTCAGTGTGACACATCACAAGCATCTTCAGTCTTTCATTTAATGTCACTTCATTCCAGGTTGTGTTTATGGAAATGAACAATAATCACATACTCATTTACATAAATAAAATAATCACATGCATCAGCGCCATTGTAATCACACAAACCCAAATTTTCAAGATTGGGTCCTCAAAACAGTCTGAGCAGTAACAACTGTGGCGAAGGAGAAACATGGGTTTCATTTTGACATTTGTTGCAATGCATACCTCTCCCCTTGTGACATTATATCAATAAAAGGCAAATAATAAAATATGGTGCACAAAAACGTGTTCCCTGTAGATACATTATGTACAAACAAATGTGGAAGACAACAGAATCTAACAGAAACGCTGCAAGAGATGTGCATATCTCAAAACAAGAAGTGTATCCTTTTTGAATGTATGTGTGTGTATGTGTGTGTGAGAAAGACACAGACAGACAGACAGACAGAGTATGCATACTTGTATATCTGTGTTATTTGTACATTCTTATTTTCTGAAATAGATGTTTTACAATACGTTTGATAAAGAAAAGATGCAAATACAACTGACAATATTCCAGGAAGGCAGTAACTGATATCAACTTAAAATGATAATAAAAAGCATGATGTAAAATGATAATGACCATCAATATATACCACATGGCTAAATATCACTTGCATAGTTTTGTTTGTCATCAGATTCACTCATATCAATCATTCATATTGATGAACGATCCAAACAGACATTCCTTCTCAAGGTCTGAGTGAACAGCTTTGTCAATACCAGCATGACAGAAAATTAGTGTCACCAAGCGGTCAGTTCTAATGAGCTACTGGTTAGAAGTTGCAATAGTCTAGTAAAGAACAATCAATCCATCATTAGAAATCAATCAATCCATCATTAGAAATCGATCGGAACTAAAACAGCATGCAAACCAGTCCATGTTGAAGAGAACAATGAGGAACAATGTGGTAACCTTACCAATATCTACACAGTCTTCATACATTTACATACAGAACAAAAAATGCTGCTGAGTTGACTACATGGATAAAAACCAAACTGTGGAATACATTTCCTATAGCTTTCAGACATTCAATTGATAAGAACTGAATTTAGAGTTGCATAGTTTATCTGATGTACTTCGCTTGATGGCTATAAACTCACAGCTGATATCAACCCTATCAAAATTTCAGAGAGGACCAGTAACATGTATTGGGGGTGAGGTAGTGGGAATGGATGATAGGAAGTGGAGAGGGATTAAAATCACAAGGTCAATTGATTCAACAGCAAGAGAGGACACAAACATGTCATGGTCAGGTATATCTAGGGGCACCACACAAACGTAACTCTCTCTCCTTTCTTAAGGGACACACTGTACCGTCTGCCTTATCTGCAAATCAGTAACTGCAGAGATCATCAATACCAGAGCACACATTTTGTTGGGATTCAGTCCCTATGAAGGAAAAAGGTTTCAGGACCTGCTGTCAGATAGATGTCAATAACCATGCATGCATTCTCCCTCACTGTCTGCTACCATCATCAGCATCCCCTCAAGTCGCCTGTTGACCCCTGATCTCCTCCACCATCTGCTCGACACATCTGTCCATCTCCTCCCGTAGTCTGATTGTCAACTCATCCTGGAGCTTAGCCAGTTTCCCATCGACCTCATCATTTGTGAGTGGTTTCTCCGAACTGAAAAACAAAGAAAATTAGCATGAAAAAATGGACACATGCCTATACATACATACAACGTGTGTGATGTTCATTGTTTTATATAGCAATTCATTTCCATTTCTATTATGAATCCTGAGACATGAATCTTCTTGTCTAAGATACTTCTAATCAGTTACTCATGTACACAAACAAGCATGTATGTTAGAAAAGGAAGATATGCTAAAAAAAATACTGATGTAAAAGGTAATACAGGAGGCAATCTTGATCAGGTCTACGATGATGTTGACAAAAAGTACAGTATTTCAGAGCCCAATGTAGAGGTTTCTCATGCAAGAACTAACACTTCCAATACCTGCTTTGTAGTCCAAGTAACATCCATCCCCCACTCTCCCATTTCAACCTTCTTCTCAGCGGTTCTTATGAAGTCGCCCTTTTTTCAAAACTATATTTTGTCTGAAGAAACTTCTAACTCTGTTTCACCACATTTTCATTAATCATTCCATACATTAGGCTATTGCTGATTTCCATTTTCAGGCATCTTTTCAACTTGGGACACTTACCATGAACAGTTCCTTCAAATGGAATACTCCTTTGGCTTTGCACATGGTATGTTTGAAACTTCTCGTGTGTATGTGTGTGTGTGTGCGTGTGTATAAAGATTTAGCCAACCAAAGCAGTCAAACTTCGATTTTTCAATTTTCAGTGTGCTTGTCATATGGAGGATGATCTTTTCTCTTCCATGTCAGTTCCAGAGTTGTGCTCTCTTTCTCTCTTGTACATCCTTAGAACATGGGACTATCTTCAAAAATGTCCCTCAGAGATGTGCCTTGCCAAAGGTTTTCACCCTGTGGTGTCTGCTGGGCTTTTGTTCTTCTTACTCAAGTCCTGTTATCTCTCTCTCTCTCTGGATCAGGGAATTAATTTCTGCCCTTCCCATGGTGATTCTGAGCATCAGAATCACCTTCATGTCTCCCCTTTCCTACCCTTGTTCCTCTTTTTGAGATCACCAGTCAGTCAAGCTCAATCTTTCTACCTCCTTCAAGCAGAAAAATAATAGAGAGACAGAAAAAAGAAAAAAAAAAGAGAAAAGAAAGAAAAAAGAAAGCCCCTCGCCCCTCACAATGTTCATTCCTCCAGTGGGGATCTATCCTGGACAAGGGCAAGATCATCTTGAGTATCTTTGTCCTCGAGAGAGGATTCCTTGGGGGATATTCTCTTGGCCTTCTTCCCTAGTGGAAGCTCTCAATTCAAATAAGTGGCTTATGTCAGTAAATAGTGAAGGCCTCAGGGCTTCCTTTTACACACACACACACCATCCTTCTTAGTGTCTACTCCAGCTTGGGCCAAGTTGCCCTCAGATCCGGCATAGATTTCCATTCTTATAAATGAGGTGGATTCCCTCTCTTGCAAGGGTGCAGTTTCAGAGGTGCCTGTTCCTTGTTTCCTGGGATTTTTTTGCCATTCTTTTCCTTTTGTTTCTTTTTTTTTCTGTCCCATCTTCTTCAATGGCACTGCACTCCTGCTGGTCATTCTGACCCCCTGTCCGCAACCACAGCCCAGCCCGGCTCACCCCAGCCTTGGCACCGGCAAACCACAGGGAACACTCAAGGTTAAGTCATCAAGAGACAACCCACCAGAGGAAAGACTACACTGCTGCCAAGTCACTTGGGTGGTGTTCAGTGGTGCCTGTTTTGATCTAACATATGCAGGACACCACTGACTAAGCACCCTACAGACAACAATAATTGCTAAGTTGCGGAGCTGGCGTGTGTTAGCTCTCCCTCCGGAGGGCGCCACCACATCCATCCAATGACAGCCCCCATGAACTTGCCAATACTGGTGGCCCCAATGGCATCAAACCAAGGCCACAGACATGGAGAGGACATTGAAACTGAGGTTATTGCTTAGTCAGCATGAAGGGCCACACAATTTGAGACTTTTCTTTTTTTTATTTTGCTGGTCGATGAGAATGAGGAAGATGAAGATGATTGCTATGGATTTCCATTTCAGTCTGAGACTGTATGACATGGCTGTACTCTACACTAACTTTCATAATATATCCCAGAGTCAACCAGGCCTGAAAAATACTCAAACCTTCAGTGTTGGTCAGGAAATTGCAATGCTCTCAGAGACGCATCCATTCAATTGATTTAAGGCAACTGTGTGGTCTCAGTCTTCCCAAGTGAGCCCGTAGCAAACTCAACTCTGGGTAGGAGCCAGTCAGGGAAGAAAAATCCCACATGGTTCTGATGCGAATTGGACCCTTCACCTCCCAGATGGGAGTCCGCAATGTTAACCCTTTGCCACAATGGCTTGTGCCATTCTTTTCCTTGTTCCCATGAAGAATGGCAAGCACAGGCCTGTGATCATCCTCAGTGGGCTCAGTCTGTTTCTTTCTCCACCGAAGTTTACTGTGGAGGCAATCTGCAGGCTATATACTTCCATCCTCCATAAGTCTTGTTCTTTCAGAGTCCTTTTTCAGTATGCCCACTTGCATGCAGATTGTCCCTGAAGTACTTTTGCATGCCTTACAGCTGATGGACACAGTCATATCTTCAGTGTCTTCTGACTACCTGGACTATCTTCTCTTAAAGATCTAGGACCCAAGAGATTCTTTCCAAAGATCTTGTGACTCTTGAGCAAAACCTCTCCCTCTCTGGGGTTCTTGGTCAGCGTGTCCGGGTCTCCTCTCAGGATTTCATTCATTTCAGTTCATCTTTCCTGACAGATTGAAATCTGATTTATCTCTTGGATGACAAGGTAGAAAGGATCCAATCTTTTGTGTGGTTCCTTCTTCAGCACCAGTCTGCATCTCCTTGCAGTCTTCAGACAGTGATCCGACTAGCCTCTGCCCCTGCAGATCCCACCCTCTGGATCACTCCATCTTCATCCCCTTTAATGGGCTCTGAGCAACACCTAGAATCAGATGTCATCCAGTTGGGATGTCCTGCCTCCCCTGGCCCACACTTTGATGTCCGCCCTCTAGCCTTGGCTCAACCTTGCTTGGTTGATGTCCCAGGTATTACTGCTTCTCCCTCCATTGTAGCACATCGTTTGTGTCGATGCGTGCGACATGGACTGGGGCACACACCTTTTCTGCCTCCTCCTGGAGACCAGAGGTTCATAGTCATGGCAGGAGGCCACAGGCCATTTAAGTGTCCTCAAGTTGAATGCAGTCTCCCTCACTCTGAACAACTGGTCTCAGATGCTGGAAGGCAAGACTGTTACGATCTGCACAGTCGACTCCACTATAGTAGCTTATTTGTAGAACCAAGGTGGAACTCACTTCACTTTGCAATCTCTCTTTTATTAGTCTGTGATGATCTCTCTGCTGTGAAACATATCCCTGGAAATCTCAACATCCTTGCTGACTTCTTTCCAGGAACAGCACGGTTCTCCCCTCAGAATGGATGTTGAACAAAGCCGTGTCCAGGTCAATATGCCAAGTACTGGGAACTCCTCACACTGACTTATTTGCCACCTGCAGGTGCCCCCAGTGGATTCTATCACTGGTCCTGGAATACCTGGCCTTGGGTCGTTTTGAGTCACTTGTCAAATGCTCTGTTTAGAACTTCACTATCAAAAAAAAATTTCTTTTGATTTACCCTGGAATTGGTGGTCTGCAGAGTCTTCTCCAGGGATCCACAGCTGCTTTAGTGGCGCAACGACGGCTCAGTGACCCTCTCCATGTGCCATTCTTACCTAACCAAACATCATAAGCCTGAAAAGTGGACCTTGATGTTAGCCTTGCCTCCACTGGCCCCTTTGTCATCTGGTCCCCACAAAGCAGATATAGGGTACATGAAGTCCAGGCTCTCTCTGCCAGTTGCACCCTCTGGGAGATCATTGCAGGTGTTGACATAGTACATGCAGCAGGCTGAAAGTCACAGATTATCTCTGTGACATGAGTGAAGATGTGGAAGACCTGACTGCCTCGGGGGCATAGTTGTTGATCAAGCTGCAACATCCCCTCACTGATTTCTCACTGACCCTCTCTGTTTTGCTTCATCTGATTGTCCAGCAGCATCACTATCTGCCATTTGTATTTTTTGGACATGTGTTACTTTGCACTTTGTTCTAATCGCCATTCGTGTTCCTGCTTGACATGTGTCTGAAAGGTTCTTTTCGATGGCACTATTTGTATTCAATTTTCCAGTATGTTGTGGGTTGGGATCTTCTCCTTTTCCTGATTTAATGTATGAGAAATTCTGTTTTCCTTTAGTAATTCTTATTGCTTGTCACTTTGTGCCATTCTCTCAAGGGAGAGCAGACAATAATCCATTCACCTCCAGACTGAGCATTGGAGATATTTGCGAAGGGTTCTAAGTGGCCACTGATGCCGAGTTCTTGGATTGGGAAACCGTACAAAAATCTTCTAATATGGGATCAATGTTCCCTTATTCACGTGAGCATGTTTCCTACCATCCTCCTCAATATTCTGGCATTTGTTTGGACAGGTAAACATGAAAAAAAAAAAAAGGAATTTCACTTCTAAAAGTGGTTTTACAATATACTTACCTGTCCAAACACTTTGATTCCCTCCCACCATCCCACATGGCTGGGAAAAGACATAGAAACTGAACTATGTTTGAATATAGTGCAACGGACTGAACTTACTATGGGTGATGACTCTTCCAGCCCCACTGCCTATAGATGCATGATTAGCTCCTTGCTCTCCTAATTTTGCTTTTTGAGGATCCTGATTATATGGCAGTGGTCCACAACACATAGGAATAAGGCATTTGTTTGGACAGGTTAGTATACTGAAATTTTACTTTACCGCATTCCAATAACATAACATTAAAAGTTTCAAATCTGATAAACTTATTGATTTTCTTTTCACAACACCTTGTTCAACATGATTACAGAACTTAATAATGACAGCTTTATACAAACACCATAATCAATGAATAATAGCCCTTTTCACTTAACAGTAACTCATTAACTTTTCATGAATCTGTAATCAATATGTATTCACTAATGAAACAACACATCAACTGATATGATCTCATTTAAGTCACTCTGTATTTCCATATCGGCAGAAAACAAGTGGTATAAGTAATAAAAAGTTTGGGCATTTTATTAGCAAAATTTCATCTTTATTAATGTCTTATTTATAACTCATGTATGTAACAAGAAAAGAGTCTATGCAGTCATATTGCATCTGAGGTGTGTGCATGCGTGCGCGTGCGTGCGTGTGTGTGCGCGCGCGCGCGTAAGTATGGGGGGCAAATTTTGTTGATACTTTCTCAGCAACCACATACAGGCACAAAAATGAAAAAAAAAACACACACACAAAAAAGCGGCAAACTTCGTTATCTATAAGATCTTTCAAGCCACTAACATCATGAAAACATTACCATAGCTTCATAGGTCATGAAAATCTATAAAAATGGTTCCAGTTTTTAGGACCAAGAATGATGAATCTTATTCATCTCCGTCCTTCTTTTTCCTTCAGTAAACAAGGTTCAGCTTTGAACTGTGCATAAATCTTACTGGGGTCTGGGTGGGTGTCGGGCAGTGGGTGATACCATTAAACTTGGTAGGGCAAGCATCCACTGGACTATCATTTGGGGCATATGTCAGGGTGCTCTTAATGTAGAAATTCAGAGAACTGTTCTCTGTGGGCATTTCCAGAATGTTTCTTTTGAATGGGTTCTGTGGGGAACAGGCAGAAAGTATGTTTTCAATATCAAATTTCTGACCAGAGGTGAATTATTGTACGCCATGTAATACTGTAATTCTGTTGTGGTGCATTTTGAGCAGCATCTCTTGTTCTGTATGGAGCCATATTGTACTGAATTGTCATGCAATCTGCCATGTTGTATTTGTTATGTCACTTTGTCTTGTATTCCACTGAAATGTATGACTTTGTTCTTTGCCAAATGCCTAGCATCTTTGCAAGTGCTAGGAAGAGCACATATTATAGTGTATTGGCATCTTCATCTAGTCTTTATAAAACAACAACGTTTTATGTTTCCAAACTGACGCACTATGATGTTCAAAGCAAAGGAAGTGAAATTTCACAGCCTAAATGTTTACAGCATTGCATGAACAGTGTCAAAGAAATAAGAACACCTCTCACCATTACTGCCATGTACAAAATGCATCTTAGGCATGAGTATATCTAGTCAGTTTTATTTTAACAAATATATTCAGATGTAAAGGGGAATTGAGCAGTTTTAGCATCAGATGTTGTCAACTCCATGTTTATACCTGTCTCTTCCTCCAGCTCCCTGTTTTATGTTAGGCCTGTTAGTCATCTTGCCAATCCTTGTTTTGACCCCTTTCTCCATCTTGCACATCCGGTCATGGAATCTGAGCATCGGAACACAAAATTCAGAGACAAACATTCAAAATTTTATATCCTGTTAGCTATATTGGAAGGATTCTTTTTAAGGCAATACCCTGGTCAAAATAACTGATAACCATTATAGTAATAGTCGTATAACAAAATGAATGAATGAATGAACAAAAATCGCTGCACAACATCTCAAATGACATGCTATTTTTTCAATGATCTCATTCAACTCAATCTTTTTCATCATTCTTGCAGCAAAAAATATCAAGTCAATCTTTTTCTTCATCCTCGCAACAAAAAAACGATAATCATTAAATAAATAAATAATCATAAATATACAAATGTAAAATGGTAAAAAATGTTCCCTTTTAAGACAGTTTGGTAATGTCATTACTAAATTATGCAATTTATCTTTAATAACATTCATACAAGTATCATAGTGTGCCATTGGTGTACATGTGTGTGTGTGTGAGAGAGAGAGAGAGATGCCATGCTATCATACTGCATCAGCCGGCTTTGTGCATGCATGCCTGTATGCATGCATACCTGTATGTGTTTGCATAGTTATTTTCTCATCAACCGCAAAAAAAGGGCTGAATGCTAGATACTGATTTAATCTTTCAGGTCAAGTCCTTCACATTCTTACTGCAATTTCACATTCTTACTGCAATTTCAAAGATCAAGATCATGGCTGACATATTAGTTAAAAAAAAAAAAAAAAAAAGGTTTTAGTACCACAAAAGCTGTACCTTGCTTCCATGTCTGAAACTTTTTTTTTTCACTTCATCAAACTTTGAACAAGGATCAGCTGTGCCCTGAGAATGAACTCTTTGGGGCTGTGGGGAGTAGTCTTGTGTGGGGGCACTCTATGTTGCTCTGCCAGGTGGGCGTCCACTGGACTTTTATTTAGGGCTTATAATGACATGGTCTTCTTACCCAACATTACAGGGAACCACTGTTCACGTAGCATTCCATATTTCTTTTTCTTGCGGCTGTAAGTATCTTTGAATGGGTGAAGAATTTATATCAAAACTGCATCAGTTGTGTGTGTGTGAGAGAGAGAGAGAGAGCATTTGAGTGGTTTGTGTACTTTTGTTTCCTAGCAGCCACACAGAACTGGAAACAAAATCAGCAGGATGTGAATTATTCACATGATCTTTCATACCAAACTATTCATATTACAAATCAAAACTCAGAATCACATCTGATATTGTTGGAATAAAATAATTTCCTCCCTTCTAATG
>LFLW010039910.1:868-11131 GCA_001262575.1 Conus tribblei | reverse complement strand
TGGGTTTCAGGATTGAGATTTTTTTTTACTTTCACCCATGCATTGTTCCTCTTTGAGGATAATCGTTAATTGTATTGCACAAAAACTGGTCAACCAGTGTTGACGAAACTTGGTGGAAGGATGGCATGGAGCCCAGGGAGGAAGTGTGGAATTAAAGGAGACACACGAGGGACGATCCGGATCAGAGGGCAGGTCCAGAACATGTGCCCCTGATGGATTAGATGATTACAACCTGCCCACTGAACATGAATAGTGTCAAAGTATTAATACTGGTTGGCCACTGTCCATAAAATATGACAATTTCGTGGACTGTTGAAATGTTTCACTGATGGGAAGATGTCTACATTTCAAATTTTGCATATCCTGTTGTGCAAGGTTGAAACATCACAGTATTGTTCAGGAAATGATTATTACTTTGTGGTTCTTGTGAGTAATGAGATGCAAATAATTAGGCATAACATATGCGCATGTTTGTCCCTGCAGGCACATGTAGTGTACATGAACATGTACATGCACTGTGTGTGCACACACACACACACACACACATGTACATGTACAAGTAGAAAGGATGGACCATGCTATTTTTTTTTCAGTGATGAAATTACCCCATTGGCTGAAGACCTTTGCTGACTTCATGACAGAGGTTGGTTTTACTTGAAGTACTTCTTTTTTCTTTCTTTTTGGTTCTTTTGTCTTCTGTGCACCCACCTGTCTACTTCCATGGGAATTATTCCCACATTGTCATTCCCGCTCAGTACACGGTCTCACCCACATTAGTTCCACTGCAGCCCCACCAGAGACTCCACAAAAGAAGAATTTGATATCCTGTCCTTATGAGGCTACTGCCCGGAAGAGACCCAGCACTGCCGCGGTCACTTCAGTGGTGTTCAGCTATGCTTGCTGTGATCCACTGTATGCAACACATCACATACAAAGCTCCCAGCTGTCAGCAAAAATCGCTTGGTCGTAGAGCCAGTGTGAGGGAACACTGTCATCTGAAGGAGGCCACCATGCAACAGTCCAACAACAACAGTCCTTGTGCATTTGCCCATGTCAGTGACTGCCCCGGGGCATGAATGTGGAGGGGAAATTGAACACTAGGGTGGCCACAAGAGTGGGGTGTGGATGTCCACAGACTTCAAAGGATCAGTGATGTTCCTGTTTGGTCACAGACTACCTGACAGGGTTGTGCTGCACACAGGCTTTCATGATGATGATGACCAGGCTCATGAGAAGCCGACTCATGCAGCGTTGGTCAGGTAATTACAGCAAGACCGGTAGAGGCACATTCTTTAATCCATTTTCATCTGAAACAAGGTCAAGTCCAGCCTCTGAGTTGGGAGCCCATGGTACTTTTCATGCCTCTAATCTGAACCTTTTCCCATACGCTGACCAGTTTCAGGTTCCCTTCATTTAATGTTTTTCAGTGATTTGTTCTTTGTTGGATATATATGTGTTGTATATGACTGGACTTGGAAATGAATTTTCTGTAAAATGATGCAAAACATTCACCTGTTCAAACAAAATAAAGCTGCACCATGGGAACCTGATGGGAATCAAACCTATGACCTTCCAGCCTGTAAGTACATGACACTAATCACCAAGCAACAACAGCAAGGTGCTCCTTCTTTGCATATTGATACACATATTTCATCATTTTGTTTGTTTGTTTTGGCTAGTCTGTCAATATCTATATTTCTGTTATAGTTGTGAATGGTTTTGTATGTGTGCAATAAGTCTATTTATTTTCTCAACATGTGCACTCAATGTTTTCACATTCCATGAATCATGTTTTATGATCACTGTTGACTTGATTTTTGTTTTGTTTTGTTTTTTAAACAGTTGCTGAGCAAATGTCGACTTGTTCTGTTTTCGGAGGATGTGAAACTGGATGTCTTGCTGCAATTTGGTAAGAGGATGTAACGCTGAAGTTTCAGTTTCAGTTTCCTCAAGGAGGTGTCACTGCGCGCAGACTAGTCCGTACACGCTACACCACATCTGTTAAGTTTTGAGATCACAACCTGATGGATAGATGAACTGATTCCTTAGATGAGAGAATTTAAGAAGAGGGTTTCATGGCCACAACTTAGCAGTTGTCTGACCTACACATTAGCCCAGTGCACTGGTTAAACCTTGAGTACCTATCTAACATTGGCTGTGCCATTACTATCATTGTATGTGTGTGTCATGAGGGTACACGTGTGTGTGGGCATGGGTGTGTGTGTGTGTGCCAGTGTATGCAGTGCATGAGTGCATGTAAATGTATGTATGATGTGTGTATATGCAGGTGTTTATACATGTGTATGTGCATGCGTGTGCGCACTTGTGTGTGTGTGCACGCGCACATGTTTGCGTGTGTGTGTGTGTGTGGTTTGTTTGTTCTTAAAATATTTCAGTTGGAATAGGTCACATATGAACTAATTCAATGTGATTTTGTTGCAGTAGCATTTAAAAAGGAATCTTTGATTTTATTGCAGTTTGTCTCGGCATTACAGAATGAGGGCTCCTACCCCTATAGGCATGTTAGCTATGGCCTACTCTTAGCATTAGCAGCAGATTAAGTGTCCCTTTGTTACCACTTCTGATTTTATGCAATTCTTAATAGATTTTTTATGTCATATCGTGTGAGCATACCTATGTGAGCTTCTGTCATACATTCTAGTCTATTATTCAGAATTAGGACCAGCAAATCATAAAGAAATCATTAAGAGCGACACATCCATGGTTAGAACATTGCTCACGAAGGGGGTTTGGAAGGTGTTTTGTTGCATGATATCATTGTGATTATTACTAGCATGGCTGTGGTTCATTTTCAACACTAGAGGCATTGCCACCAATCAGTGTCAGGGTTGGGAACTTTTCCCCACTTTCACCCCCAAATGGAATGAAGATTGCTACGATTAGTGCTTACTGTTACTGAAGGCAATCTGTGCATGAGTGTGCGTTGCCCAACAGATCGATATACAAGCCTTGAGCCTAGCTTGCATCACACACTTACAACCCACAGTTTGATGTAGGCCAAAGAACCCAGTTTAAATAACCAACAGTTTAAAGTACACCATACAGTCTAACTGGTGTCACACACTGAAGTAAAGTTCAAGCCAATGCCAGTGTAGTGACATGCTGGTTTTGGTCCTGTTGCAGGTATTCGCACCTTGAAGATGAGCAAGCAGGACAGTGTTTTCAAGGCAAACTGTTTGTTTGTGGTGAGTCAGCCTAGTTTTGCATTGATACGTTTCCTTAATGGGGTAAATTCAGCCAGAAAAGAGAAAAAAATGGGATATGTCGCATATACTTTCTTTTCAGTTTCTTCTTGAGTGCAAGGTTACCTTTTTTTTTTTAATTTGTGCAAATGCTTGTAAACATACACGAGTTTATGCTCACACATGTCCATATACACGCATGCACACACGCATGCATGCATGCCTTGCACACAGGTGAGCATGTGCACATGCCCATGCACTGAGCTGTCTCTCTGTCTCTGTCTCTCTCTGTCTGTCACTCCACAACCTGTACCTGTCTGTCTCCACTCTGTTCCAACACCCCTGTCTCTCTCTCTCTCTCTCTCTCTCTAGCGTGTCAATGAAACTCAAAGGACCTTACTGGTAAAAACTTCCTCCGTTGAAGGAAAATTGAGCTCTTTCACAATGTTAATACAACGTTGTCTGCCAGCCAAGATGCATGCCACTTGAAGACACACTTATGTGTAACATTTTAGTCTGTAGTGGAGTTCCCACAGTTGAATGACATGTCCATAGAGGATTTTGTTTTTCTGGAATATCTGGCTTTTCTGGGTTGACCATCCAGGTTGGGCTATCTAGAAACCGCAGATTGTCTTTTTTGTGTGTGGGTAGAGAAATTGATGACCTTGCATTCCTTGGTGTGAACCATGTCACAAACTACTCTACATTTCAGTGTACCAAGAGACAGTTGGGATTTACAGGACGTACAGCATAAATGTTTTAGAACAGACTTAATGTTCATAGATGCTCCACTAAATGGCATGCTAATGTTTTTGAAAGAGAGAGGAAACATTGTTCCAGTTTTTAGCAGTTTTGAGTGTGTTTGAAGTATACTGGTATATTGATTTCATTTTTTTTTCAACAAAAAATGTGTATGGAATCTATTTTTGCAATGTGACAGCACTGATAATGCTCCCTGCACTTAGATGCATTGTATAGAACATGACATTGTGTGTCTACACAGAAAGAGTTTCTGCATGCATCCCAGGAGGAAGAAAGACTGATAAGAGCTTTCCGGAGCAACATATATCTGATAGTCAGGACTTCCATGGAGGTGAGTGCTATTTTCCACATTGAAATATATCGATTACAGGTGAAGATTATTTAAAAAACAAACGGTCCATTCAGAGAGTGGTTTGCTTTGCTTACCTGAGGACGACTGGTGAATCCAGGTGACAGTGTCCTTACGACTGTGTCAAAAATTCAGTCGTGGATGACTGGTAGATCCAGGTGTGGATGTATGTGAAAAATCTGTAGTGGAGTTTCCTCCCTTGAATGACGTGTCCCCACAGGATCTGTGTTTTGATTTTCTGCAACATCTGGCTGTTTGTCTGCTCTGGATTGACCGTCCTGGTTGAGCTGTCTCTCAAACGCAGATTGTCTTTTTCTGCGTGTGGGCAGAGACACTGATGCTCCTGCATTCCATGGTGTGAACCATGTTACAGACCACTCTACAGTTCAGTGTGCGTAGTGATGATAGAGACTTACCGGACAGTGGACGTAAACTTTTTACAGCAGACTTTATGTTCAAGGATTCTCTGCAAGATGCCATGTTAATGTTTTTGAAAGAGACTTTTCAGTTGATCTAAAAAGGTTCCCTGCACTTGGCTGCATTGTAAGCAACAGTGTGTGTGTGTGTGTGTGTGCAGAAAGCACTTCAGCTTGAATCCCAGGTGGAAGGAAGACTGACAACAATTGTCCGGAGCAACATGCATCAGATAGTCCGGACTGTCATGGAGGTGAGTGCTGTTGTTTCCACATTGAATAGATCTAGACCTTAGTAGTTTGTAGTTGAAGATTGTGAAAAAAGAAAGAAAATTCAACAGTCCAGTTGGAAGGTGGTTTGCTTTGGTTACCTGTAGGTGACTTTGTGGTGAATCCAGGTGATCATGTGCGTACGACTGTGTCAAAAGTTCAGTAGTGGATGACTGTGGTAGATCCAGTTGTCGATGAATGTAGAAAAATCTATGTATAGTTGATCATGTAAATCTTGGTGTGAATGAATGTGTGGTAACTCTGACTGTGGATGACTATGTGATAACTGTACATGTGGATGGTTGTGAGGTAAATGTAAATGTGGATGACTGTGAGGATCATCCAGGAGTGAGTAACTCTAGGTATGGATGACCATGTAGGAAATCTACATTTGGATGGCTGTGGTAAATAAGTGCGGATGGCAGTGTGGTACATTCAGGTGGGGATGATTGTGTGGTGGTAAATCTAAGCACAGATGACGGTGTGGTATCTAGGTGTTGATGACAGTATGGTAAATTTGGGTGTGGATGACTGAGTGGTATATCTAGACATGGTTGACTATGTAGTGAATCTGGATATGTATGACAGTGTGGTAGATCTCCTTGTAGATAGCAGTTTTAAACCTATTTACCCATACAATTTCATTATGTTTTGTATACATGTTTGGCAGAAATATGGTAGGAATGACGGTCTTGGGGAAAACTAAAAGTCAAGAAGGAAAAGCTAGGGACAAAGTTCTTGAGTGATGATTGCACTTGCAATGTGTGACCATTGTGTTGTCTTTGTGTGCTTTTACCAAAGAGCAACAACTCTCGCTTACTATCATGCATGAAAATTGCATCCTGCTGTGTCTGAATCTTCAACAGTATGCTGATACTTCAGAATGATTGTGGGGACCAGAAGTTAAAAAGAAAACAACTTGCAAGAGAGCATGAATTTGTGCTAAAGTATCCACATGAATCAGGTTTGCAAGTAACTTATATTGGGATACACCGCTTTTTCTGTAGTTGCTGAAAGATCAGGTGTGCTTTTATTCTCAGTTGTGTGATGGCAGATGAAAACAAATCCTTCCCTGTTTTTACAACAAAAAATTGGAAGCTGTCTACACACACTTTGTAGAAAAGAGGCTCATTTTAGTTTAAAAGTGTACCAATAACATTTTCAGGATAGACAGATTAACGTTTGCAGTTTGGTAAATCTAGGTGTGGGTGACGGTGTTGTAAACATATGTGTTGGTGATAGGGTGTTAAATCTTAATGGGCATGACTGTGGTATATGAGCTGCTTAAACTAGGTTGGGATGACTGTTGTGGATGGCAGTATGGTACATCTAGATGTGGATGATTCTGTGATAAATTTAGATGTGGGTGATTGTTTGACAAATCTAGATGTGGATGCTTCTGTGATAAATTTAGATGTGGGTGATTGTTTGACAAATCTAGATGTGGATGATTGTGTGTTAATTTATAAATCTAGGTGTGGATTACTGTTATAAATTGAATTGTGGAGGACTGTGTGGCAAGTGTTGGTGTGGAGCAGTAGTGAAACAATACAGGTATGCAGAATCTAGGTGTGGATGACTGACAAATCCAGTTGTAGATGACTATGGAAAAAAGTAAGAGTGGATAGATGGGCTAATCAAGGTGTGGATGACCTGGGCAGATCTAATTAGGCATGTGACCGTGGCAGATCTGGTTGTGGACGGGGGAGAAAGGAGTGGAAGGGGGTAGAGGAGGGGTGGGGAAGAGAGGGGGACATGGTGGTGAACCTGATTGTGGATGACCTGGGAGAACATGGCCATGGGTTTACAAATGGCAGGAGCATCTTTCCTCAAATTTTGCATTGCCCTGACAAGGGATCCAGTACTGACTGCATTCCACCAAAGAGTTACCTGACAGGACTTAATAATTTTGTCCATTTGTTTCTCTTTTATTGTACTCACCTAAATACAGTAAGAGCTTCCGGCCCTTTGTGTGTGTTGCATTCACTTATTGAGAAGGAAGGAAATTGTTTACCATCTTGTGCGGAAGAGATCCTTTTTGGCCAAAGATCCTCCAATCCTTTTTGGTCAAAGGTCCCAATCTGAAACTTTATAAGAACAAGCTGGAAATCTTTTGTTAATAGTGATGTTGACATTGCTCTTCCTTGGGCTCGACATGGTTGAGGACATCACTCTTTTATTCAAACTGTTTGTGTGGATGTCTCAGCCCTCAGCTCTAGCTTGGTGTATTACCACAAATATTAGTGTTTTAGAGTAGGGGAAATGTATATTTTGTTATGTCACAAGACACACCTGGTTATGACCTTGTGTGTTTGACTACATTTTTGCAGGTGGCCCTCAGCAGTCCTGGACTCTCTGTGCTGGAAATGGTGGCAGATCTTTTCCAAGAGTGCTGCAAGTACCAGTTGGCTTCTTTCAGTTGTGCCCTGAGGGACTGCCTCTTCTATCACTTGCCCAGGGAGCAGGCTTCGGAACGGGATAAATTTGATTTTATGAATCTCTTGATGAGGTAACACTGGATTAACTGTTGCCTTATGATTTTACTTTGTGTATGTGTGATTGGTTGACGTATCTCTTTTGCATTTTGTTCCTTCAGAATGAAATTCCCCAAGATGTCAAATTCTTGATTTATTGTAATTTTACTCCCAGAAAGGGTGTGCAGGATTTGTAGTGTACTGCAAAACTGTATGGATCTCTGGGATAATTACATGTGGTGGTTTATACCACCATGAACTTTAACTTGTCTGAGCATGAAAGGTTCAGTTATTTAGCTGTATCCAAATTTGTTACAATTTACGGTGACAGTGACATAACAACCAGCATGCATGCATTTGTACCTCTGCACATGCATGTTGCCAGTGTCAGATGGAAGCTTAGGCCTTACTGAGGTGAACCTTCAGGGACTGTAAAAGTCTCAACAGGTGTCCCATGTAAAAGTCCGTAACTTGCCCTCTGTCAGCTGTCACGTAACTGAACCAAAAGCTACTTCACAACTGCATGGGTGCAACTCATCTCAGTTTGACAGAAGTTTGCCTTTTTGGAATCGCCCCAAACAGACATGCCATCTTAAGGAAAAACAAAACAAAAACAAACAAAACCATGCGCACACACACACACAGACACACACACACACACACACATTAAACAATGAAACAGGTGAAGAACAAACGAACAAAAGAAGTAGAAGATATGCACAATTTTTGTTTAACTTCAGCTTGGTAAAACTGAAAGTTAAGCAGATTGTGGCTCATGCTGAGAAACAGAACTGTATACATCTAACTCACTTTACAGATTCTGTTAATTACATTCATATTTGAGCTAGATTTAAAACAATTCTGTTTGAAGCAAAATGAAAAATTTCCATTTATCGGCATATGTCCTACAAAGATCAGTACTTGGCATAGGAAATGGTGACTGTCCAGAAGGATGTTATCCATACTAGCCAATTTTGAATTTCAAAATGATACTGTTATTTAAAAAAATTTGTATGAATTGTATAAATTATTGATATAATCTCAGAAAAATTATTTCTTTTTGTAATTATGTATAACACTTATCCCTTCATAAAAGACCAAAGCACCAGAGGGACATTTTTGATTGGAACTGTAAACTACCCAGCTCTGAAAACTGTTTACAAAAATATGAAAATCTGACTGGCTGCCTAGGGACTGAGAGTGATAGACTTCACACAGTACTTGGTCAGATATGGGTTAATGCTTTCCCACCCCCCAGTATTTCCAGTGAAAATTGACATTGATATTGTTGATATATATATAGATGGAGATACCTAGATCCACACACACACGCGCGCGCGTGGGCACACGCACAAACACACACACGCACACACACAGACACACACAGAGCCTCACTCATTCATACTGACGATCTCTTTCAGTGCACAATTCATGGTCAGCTTGTACAGTCACAGTGAAACGTGAGGGTCAGCAAAGTCACTACATAATGCCCTTCATGGCTTAGTTCTGTTCAGCGCACCTGTCAGCTTCATCAGCAGAAGTTTGAGGGGAGAAAAACCCCAAGGAAAACAATGACAGATGAACAAACTGTAAGTGACAGAGAGAAAAAAAAGAAGAAAACAATCCTTTTTGGTAGCGTTGTGCGTCAGTCAGCAGCAGAAGGTGAGGCTGGCATGGCCACAGACCATTTTGCAGGATGCCATGTGGTTTGCAGTGTCATCGTGTCAGGACAAGATTCTTCTGTTCCTTCATGTTTATCATCAACACCATGTTTATCTCATCATAAATTTATCCACCTATATCTGATCCTGTCCATTCTTTGAGTTGTCAATGATTTTGTCAAGCTCTGTAATAGATGCTGAAGCAGCCAATGTGAAATTTGTTCAAGTTCAATCACAATTGGCTGAGTGCTGTTACTTTACCTTTTCCAGGAATGGAACAGGCTTCAGACTCTAGTAGAGGTCCTCTTGTCGAGTTCAGTCCTTCCCTGAGAGAGAGCCCATGGTTAGTGTAGGTCTAGGGCTACTGGTTATGAAATGTAGGGGGGCAGGAAGCAGTTTCCAGCTTCCCCCATTATGAATTAAGGGTTAATTAATGTTTCTCTTTATTTGGTATCATTTGTTTTGTGCTGTGTGTGTGTAATGGAGAGAGGGAGTTCCCTTTGTTTAAATTCTTAACTTTTTTGTATTCTTTTTATGTGTGCCTTACGCAGCGCATCATGTTCTATGTTCAAAATTCAGTTGTTGTTTTTTTTTGTCTAGGAGGGTGTGTGGCCTGTAGTTTGTAAAATATGGTGTACTTTTTAAATAAAGTTTAGTTACATATTCAACCATCTTGTCAAAAGAAGAAAAAAAAAGAGTAGCACAGTCAGGGTCACAGTCATGTGAGAGAAAAAAATGATTGAATTTTAGATTAAAGACTTCAACAAACACAACTGCTTTTTTTGTACCAAACATTACAGAGTTATGATAATGGTAAAATAAAAACGTCCTACTGACAGGGACTAGACCTGTGAGAAAGTTACAAACATTGGCTGCCTTTAAGTACAGTTCATGCTTTGTGTTTGTGCAGCAACTACAATGACAAGGAGAAGACGCGCAATGCTCTGCTTGCGTTTGTCTTGAAGTGCAGTGCCCCCACCTGTCCTCCTCCTTGATGGATAGCCCCATGTAGGGTAACAGAGGACTGTGCATGTTGCTGCTTCACTTTTACTTCAAATCTGTGACGTTGATTTGAATGATATCTTGTAATTAATTTTGTTGTTATATCTGAATGTCAGTGGTTAAGCAACC
>LFLW010039799.1:0-10999 GCA_001262575.1 Conus tribblei | reverse complement strand
GCTTATATACAGGTGCGCTCAATAGACCGAACTTTACGGTACATTCTTATATACATGATGCTTTGCAGATGTACATGTATGTGTGTTTGAAAACTCACATTATCAAAGCCACCATAACTGACCGAGAATCACAGAATTCTAACTTGCCGATTGTGCACAATCCAAAGTTTTCCAATTTCTGTCTGTGTTGTAAACATGGCTACTGTGTACTGGCTTAGTTCCTAAAGGATACCTCCTTGATGAAACTGAAAACCTGAAGGTCCAGTACTGTTGGTTGGTTGTTGGTTGGTTTCTTAAGGTAGGATTCACTGTCCAGCTTCTTCGTCAGCCTACATATTCTGATTAGCTTGCAATTACTGTCTATCTGCTCAATGATTTGCTTGCTACAGCTATCTATCTGCTGTATGATTTGCTTGCTACAGCCATCTATCTGCTCAATGATTTTTATTATTATTATCATATTGGGTATTTATATATTTGCTTGTATATTTTATATTTGCTTGCTATAGCAGTCTATTTGCTTGGTGATCAGCTTGTGATAGCTATCTATCTACTTGGTGATTTGCTTGCTAAAGCTATCTATCTGCTTGGCAATTAACTTGCTATAGCCAGGTATCTGCTCTGTTATTTGCTAGCTATAGCTAGCTACCTTGTTGGTGATTTGTTAGCTATAGTTAACTATCTGCTTGGTGATTTTCTTGCTACAGCTAGCTATCTCCTTGGTGATTTGCTTGCTATAGCTATCTGGTTGGATCTGCTTGGTGATTTTCTTGCTACAGCTAGCTATCTCCTTGGTGATTTGCTTGCTATAGCTATCTGGTTGGATCTGCTTGGTGATTTTCTTGCTACAGCTAGCTATCTCCTTGGTGATTTGCTTGCTATAGCTATCTGGTTGGTGATTTGCTTGCAATAGCTAGCTATCTACTTGGTGATCTGCTCAGTGATTTGTTTGGTATAGCTAGCTCTCTATTTGGTGATTTGCATGCTAGTTAGATATCTGCTCAGTGATTTCTTTTAACTTTGCCTCAGTTTGGTCTCTTCCATAGCTGGTCATTGACTGATGAGCATGAGCAGTGTCAGGGTTTCACATCACATACAAATGGGAGAATTTTGCACACTGAAATCGAAATCACACACACAAGCAAAGCAAAAGGACATGAACATGTACAGAAAATTAATCAGAGGATGTGAACATCAATTTTACAGCAAGGGGTCTCGTCACAGACGACGATTTCAATCGAAGAACTGAAAGGGACGATCATGTGTTAGCTAAACACACACACTTCTGTGAAGAGTGCATTACTTTTACGTATCACTGATGACAAGTCCTGAACTGGCTAAAGACGGTCTATGACTGAAACATTGTTGATATTTGTTCTGTTTTTCTTTTCTAAATCTTCTGAGAATCCTCAAAGACATTAATTATTTTTTACATATCACTGTTCATCAAGGCCAATCACCACTTTTACATATCACTGTTCATCAAGGCCAATCAGCACCTTTACATATCTCTGCTCATCAAGGCCAATCAGCACCTTTACATATCTCTGCTCATCAAGGCCAATCAGCACCTTTACATATCTCTGCTCATCAAGGCCAATCAGCACCTTTACATATCTCTGCTCATCAAGGCAAATCAGCACCTTTACATATCTCTGTTCATCAAGGCCAATCAGCACCTTTAAATATCACTGTTCATCAAGGCCAATCACCACTTTTACATATCTCTGTTTATCAAGGCCAATCAGCAAAAGCCTTACATCTAGTCTGTGGGAAGCAAAGTTCTGATTGGTTCCTGCCATTCAGTTTCCTTCAGCATCAGGGTAAAATGCTAAGCAATGAAAACAAGGCAGGCTACTGCAAAGGTGGCCAAAATAACCTGAACAAGGCAGAATACTTTGTCACAACCAGAAAAAAAGACTTTAAAAAATTAAAAAAAAAAAAAGACCAGTGCTGACTCAATGTCAGCAGAGAAGACCCCCAACGTTTTTCACATCAATATGTGACGGACTTTCAGTGGCTGACACTGCACTCCACAAACTTGACACTGCGCAAAATGTACACTCATCAGAAAGCTTGCACTGTTTTTGCCACAGTAGGACTGGGAAACTTTCACTGATTTGCACTTGTCTGCCATCAAATAGTCCAAGAAATATCAATTGTCTGTGTGCGTCAAAATGAGATCAATGCCGGTCATCAACAAATTCACCGTTTCCCATCACCAGTTAACTATTCAGCTGCCTTCGCCGACAATGATCGACACAGCCCAGTTCATGTTATAATAATCTTTTTTTTTAATTTGACAGTGACATGTATTGACCAATTACACACATACATATATACAATTATGATAAATCTCATTAATGAAAGTTGCATTTTAGACACAAAATGGCGTGATCTTTTGCTTGTGAAAACCTCCAGTATATTCTTGTTCCAAGGTATGAAACCCAACCGACCCCTCCCTCCAAATCCAATGACAACCCTGGCATTTTTAACAAGGTGAAACCCTAACAGTGTTTGAGTTCTAGGGACTTGCCTGCCATCAAATTGTCCATCTGTGAAAAAAAGTGTTCCTGTTCCATTTCAGAGGTTCTCTCCCCTCTCCCCCCTCCAACCCCAGTAACAGTCGACAACCGTGACATCTGGAAACGTCACCGACTCTGCGTTTTTTTTATCGTAGACATGGCTCTCCCCCAACAGTAGACTTCACTACCTGAGACAGAATGCCATGAATTTGTCTTTGGGATCTAAATCCCATGTATCCCCGGGCGGCAGAATGAGCCGTAGTGCCATGAATTCTGTCTTGTGGATCTGAATCCAGTGTATCACCTGATGGTAGAATGAAACGTAATGCCATGAATTCTCCCTTGTGGACCTGAATCCCCTGTTTCCCCGGACAACAGAATGAGCTGTAAAACTTGAATTCTGTTTTTTGGACCTGAATCCTGTGTATCCCCCACAGTAGAATGGAGGGCTACACAGTAGAATGAGATGTAATGCTATGAATTCTGTGTGTGTGTGTGTGTGTGTTTTTTTTAACCTAAACCCTGTGTATCCCCCACAGTAGAATGGAGGGCTAAACAGTAGAATGAGATGTGAAGCCATGAATTCTGTCTTTTTTTTTTTTAACCTAAATCCTGTGTATCCCTCACAATAGAATGGACAGATACACAGTAGAATGAGATGTAATGCCATGAATTCAGGTGTTTTTTTTTTCCACCTAAATCCTATGTATCCCTCACTGTAAAATGAGATGTAATGCCATGAAATCTGGGTTTTTAACCTAAATCCTGTGTATCCCTCACTGTAAAATGAGATGTGATGCCATGAATTCTGTCCTTTTTTCTTTTTTTTTAACCTAAATTCTGTGTATCCCTCACTGTAGAATGAGCAGTAATGCGATGAATTCTCTCTTGTGGACCTAAATCCCTCACAGTGGAATGAGCTGTAATGCCATTAATTGTGTCTTCTGGACCTGAATCCCATGTATCCCACAACAGTCGGCTGAGCCGTAATGCCATAAATTGTCTTTAGGACCTGCATTCAGTAAAGTGGTGGCATTCAGTCTGGACAAAAATGAAAGATGTGATCACATACTGATCTGTAATGGCCACTGCTACTTCCAGATAACATCTGTGAACTGACGAATATTAAAGTCCACATCAGCAGTGCAAAGTACAGGCAACAAAACACAGCAGTACACTGCGAGTCTTCAGATGGAACTTGCATGATTTGCAGATTTAATTAAGCATAAAGTCGTAAATGAAACAGTAAACATTGTATGTCTTGCCCCTGTATATGGCATTTCTGAATGAAATGACGATGACAAACAAAACAAAACACAAGCCCTATTCATACTTACTTTTCAACACCTGTTCATGTAAATAAAACGAAACGAAAAAGATCTTCATGACTACGAAGGTCAAAGTTCGGAGTGTGTAGCAAAAAGCCTGATTAGTCCTGTGAAAATATTGTGCCATGATGCCAACTCAACACTTCCATCTATTTCCATGAGGCAGACAACTTGCCACACAGCTAAACTGCTGTTAAACACACAGCAGCTCATAGGACCAAGAGCAGCATCATGGAAAAATGCAGAAAGAAACTCATTCATCTTATCTGGTTGAACCCTTGACAATTCAACATAGCCTAAGAAAACTGAATGAGGTTATCCACTCATCTTTTAACACCCAAATGGAAGAACAACTGATGACGTATTCAACACTATCTCCAGCTAGAATGGAGTCTGAAATGGATCATTCCATGTATAGAGGATCGCGTAACAGACACAGGGTCTAGTTCACACTCACTCAGGTCCCATCATGTTAACAGAAATTTGGAAGTGTTGAAATCCATGTACACACAGCAGATCACTCTGAATCCCTGTTTGACACATTGTCAGTGTGTAAACATTCCAACAAGCCTCTCCTACCACGTCTAAATGTTTCTTCTCATCCCTCCCCCCGTCCACCACCTTTCAGTACAATCTCTTGTCTTCCTGACTCACAATAGTAGCTTCCTAACAAAATAAAAAATAAAATTACATTCTTTCTTTCACCAGCTCTCTCTTGTGACCTCCAATGTGCTTTCCTTCAATCATGATTGCCACACATCATCAATATTCAAAACCAATGACCTTTCAAAGACCACACAAGACATTTACATGCAGCAATGCCACCTCTCTAGAACAAATACAAGCCACAAGCGTGTGCTTCTTCAACTGTGACAACACGGCAAAAGCAATTCTTAACGTTCACTTTCTAACAAGTTGTTTCACTGTATCCTCAAAACTGCAAGCACTTAATTTACTGAACTATCCAAGAATGGTCTGTTGACAATCAGGCAATACAACCCTATTATTTAAAAGATAAAAAAAAAGAAATAAAAAGCACTTGCACTACTAGAGGAGGGCCTAAATGTGAAAAACAGTGGACTGTCAATCCAGTCCAAGACCCTACAAGGCACTGTGCACTGCCCTGTCATGTCTCCTGACTTCAAAGCCCCTGCAAATTAGGTAGGAACTCCAACGACTACTTCGCAATGAAATCAGCTGGTACCCTTGCCCACTCTGTCTGCACAAGACTGACCTCTGTTTTTGTAATTCTTTCTGGATGTCCACTTCTGTATTTTTTCTTCAAAACCAAAGCAGATGGTGTTTTCAGTTTTACCTTCCTAAAACTTCCTCATCCTTTAGTCTCTATTTCCCCAGTGTTGCAGATCACATGCGAATGAATGTAAATCAGGTACAGTTGTTTTGTTCTTCTTTTGTTCTTTTTTTAATTAACACAAAGAATCTTGTATAAAAGGGTGTATTCATGTAAGCTGCCTTGACTGCACACACGAAGAAATGCAATGAAAATTCAGCTAAAGGTCTCCTTCCATGAACCTGAACTCTGATGTGGGTACAGCTTTTTGTTGTTTCAGCTAAAGGTCTCCTTCCATGAACCTGAACTGTGATGTGGGCACAGCTTTTTGTTGTTTCAGCTAAAGGTCTCCTTCCATGAACCTGAACTGTGATGTGGGCACAGCTTTTTGTTGTTTCAGCTAAAGGTCTCCTTCCATGAACCTGAACTCTGATGTGGGTACAGCTTTTTGTTGTTTCACACATGACCATACATCACATGTGCCTGCCATAGCGTTGCTCACGCTGAGGTCAGTGTTGACCCCTTTACTGTTAACGCTGGCGGAGCACAGCCACCCTGTCACTGTGTTTACCTTCAGGACAAAGGCTACCACACACTATTTGGACACCACGACCCAGCACCACAAGGAATACCATCATGTGTTCAGCAGCTGGATATTTCTGATCTTGCTGAGGGGCCTGAAAAACCCTGTCCTTGTAGGAGAATGAAATCAATCAGTGAAAGGGTATCAATACCACTGCTTAAAAAAAAAAGATCTGCAACACCGTCTCCCTCATTTTAAGTTTAATCCCTTCAATTTCAAACTGTAACTTATCATATTCTTTCACACATTTCTCCTTCCTCCCAGTCCCTTTTGTCTCTCCTGCCCTGACCCTGTCTACCATTTTCTTTTAATCATCTATTCAAAACGAAACAGCATTCTCTCTCAATCAGCCTCTTTTGCTTGCACACTCTTTCATTCTCTCTCGTTCCATACCCTCCCTGCCTTTCCCTCTCCCTCCCCCTGAGCCCACACCTGCCGGGAGGGGAGAGTCTGTGGTGGAGAACGGAGGTGAGGACAGACTGGCCGAGGGGCTCATAGGAGGGAGGGCGCCATGGGAGTTGGGCGCTAAATTGGGCGACATAGGCTCAGCTTTGACGGGCTGACTTTTCGAGGCCAGCTGGGAGCAAATGGTGTCGATCTTCCTCATTGCCTCACTCTCCAGGTTCAAGGCCAAGGCTGCAAAACGGACAGAAAGGACCAAGGCTGTCACACACGGAGTTTGTTATAGACACATTCAAGCAAGACCACAGATGGAATGCCTGGCCTCTCCAGAATCTCATCAAAAGACACCAAAGGTTGGCCGCACTCCACTTACATCAACCATGAACTTTCATTATATTTCTGGCACTAAACACTGAGGTATAATTACACAAGGCCAGATAGAACTACTTGCTTCCCAAGAATCTGACAGAAAAAAAACAACAAAGAATTTAAGGACAGCTACATTCCTATAACACTGAATAATAAATTTCACTATCAACTGTTCATGCTGATGGTTGCTAATTCCTGTGGGTAGTGCCCCACCCCTCTCCCCCCATCTCCAGATGTTGTGCTCATGTTTTGTGGTCGAGTGTAGGGCTGTACAACTTCACTACTCGACAAGCAGGTCAAACCATGTCAACACTCTTCTTTCCTGTCCTCAAGCCAGTATTCATATGTAGACATATAGGACAGCCTTCAATCTTGAGAGAGAGACAAACACACACATACACACTTGCACATCATTTTAATTTTTCTCTATCGCACATTCCCATGGTTTAACAGATGTCGTGCAGCATGCACACAGATAGGCCTCCAGGCTTAACCGAAATTACCTTTGATCATATGATGTTATGTATGTTTGATATCACGAAGTCATTTAAGAAAACAATACAAAAGAACTTTCCCCATCACATTTAAAACAAAATGTGTCAACCTGCATTATGTTTAGAAAAATATGCACAGACTGAGATGTCAAAATCATTCACTGTCTTTGAAAACCAATGTTGACTACCAGATAGAGCTACTAACTTCACACTGCGACCAATCTAAAACCAAGTGTGGGCCTGACTTTTTTAAGCCTGATCAATTAGAGCCTGGGAGTATAACGCTGATCAAGAAGAGCCTGGGAGTACAACGCCGGTATAACTGGACTGAGCTGGGGCAAAACAGCAGGAGAAAAATAAATGACACCTCACACTACTACACAGCAAATATACAATTATTTTTTTGTCCTTTTATGAAAAAGCACAATGTTATTGTCTTTCACTGGGTAAGTCGAGTCTCCACTGAAATTGTTTGGAAGAGTCTCTAAAGTTCCACTTTCAAAGGGTGATGCTAACTGCACTTCAACAGTATCCCTTTCACTGGGTCCAATCTGCCACACAACAGACAGCACATTCTGCCCAGGGAGGGCACACAGAGAACAGCACCAACTGCAACACCCAGGGGGCAAGCAAACAGGGTTAGAGTTCCAGCCTGTGTCAGCCCTTTCTCCTGTGAGAGACAGCCAGGGTCATGGCTGGGCAAAGTGACACACAGTGCTGGCAGTGAAACAGGCCTGCACTGAAGTCTCAAAAGTCCTGCCACAGACTTCACTGTAAGGTTGAAGGCATCAAGGAACATTCAACAGTGTCTGCCTAGCTATCTGCTGTTTGATATTACCCACTGTTGGTCTGCTTTCTCTGTACATTGTACAGCACCTTTTTCTTGACTGACTTCCCTTCATCTATGATGCCCTAACACACAGTGCCTGGAAGCAGAGACCCTGCTAAGGGTCAGTGAAGACCATGTCATTCTGCTTGATAAAGGCTCTCTCAGTTTCTGGCGTGGTATTTTCTGTATTAAATCATAGTACACTTCTTTCTTATCCTGACCATACAATAGTACAATGGAACCAATTTCACGCATGAAAGAAGCTGGGAACAGAAAAGAGAGAGAGAAAGAAAGAGATTTTTCAGACATAACACTTTCTTCAGAAGACAGTGGTGTGTGTGTGTGTGTGTGTGTGTGTGTGCACGCATGCGTGTGCGTGTGCAGGCACACATGCGTGTGTGTTTGCATGTGCGTGGCTTTTATTAAATGTAATACTCCAGCCACAGATTGTCACTGAATGTGGAACAAATCTCGCTGCATGCAATGAAACAGAAATGCTAAATGAAACACTAAACAGGTCATGGAACAGAAATGCTAGTCAGTAAAACACACAACATACCATGAAACTGGGCCTCTCTTAAATCAGACAGACTGTACCAAAGTAAGCAATAACACTTCACATGAATTGATGAAACAAGCAGTAGGCCATGAAGCATCCTTTACAGAATGAAATACACACAGGGCAATGAATGGAGCTGCCACATGATGCACAGTGTAGGCCATGAAATGGGAATACTGAAATAATGAAGCAGAGTAGCTCTAGGAAGCTGACTGCAAACCATGAAGTGTCCACTCTAAAGGCAGCAGGCAACAGGCCACAAACTGTACAGGCTAAACAAAGCAAAGTGCAGGCAGTGTAAGGCATGCGCAACACCATGCAGGCTCCCAAACAGTTAATACACTGTACACACTTGACCAAACACTTGCCTTTCAGGCTATAGGTCAACGTTAGTTTTGTTCACACTACATTTCCTTCAACATTGCCGGATGTTTCTGCTCATTGTGATCATCGGCCCATGCACCTGGCTGTCCAAATCAACACTGTCCAAAACCATGGTTCTCAGGCGTAAATGCTTAGTTCTGTCTAACCTTTCTCCTCGCACTAAAAAAGTCACATTTGTTAGAATATAATGGGTATGTCTGTCAGAACTACATGAAAGTGTGCAATACAAACTGTGAGCAAGAATCAATATGCCTGAATCGATCAAAAAGGCTGTGTGCTTTGAGTCATGGGCTTGTGGCATGCCCACCCTCTAGATCAGCCATTAGCACAAAGGATGCCAGACTAGGACCAATCAAGACGGTGTTCAAAACAAAGCGGCACAATCTTTTTTCATTCATGGAAGCCTTCACACAGGCTGAGTGCATTTCCTGATTAACCCCATTTTGCCAGCTTTAAACTGTTCAGATTGTGAACTGCTCAGGCTTTCAACTGTTCTTATTCAGTATATTTAATGTCATTTCTTTGTTCACAGAGAGGGAGGGAGAGACAGTGAGAGAGACAGAGAGAGAGAGAGAGGAAGAGGGGAGACACAGAGAGAGAGAGAGGAGAGAGAGAGAGACAAACAGGCAGGCAAACAGGCACACGGACGGGCAGACAGAGAAAAGAAAAAAAACCATTCTGAGAGGAGTGACAAAAGCACAGACATCTATAGGCCTTTCATTGTGACAGCTGTGATTCGTACAGCCTTGTAACAGAAAGCCATAATTCTAACAGTTGTCATTCAAATATCTGTGCTGTATCCCATTTGGCCATGTGCCTATTTCTGCCTTTTGACTGCTATTTGAGAGAGAGAGAGAGAGAGAGAGAGGGAGAGAGAGAGAGAGAGAGAGAGTGTGGGATATGTGAGAGTGCATGCAATTTACACATGCTTGTACAAGAACACATGGGCATGTGCGCATGAACACTAAGTCTATGTGTGCACACATATGTATATTTTCAAGGAAAAAGTGACTTCACTTCATTTAGCCAGTAGACTAGTGCAGCATTACAATTAACCCCTTCCTCTGAATTCCTGCAGATCAGCCTTCCACACCCCTGACAAAATACAAAACATTCTCTCTATTTTGGGGGCCCCTCATAAACAATAGCAGATGTCTTAGTTCAGGACCCCTGTGAGAGAGACCACCCAACACAGTGACAAACTCCATGGCAGCCCTCCTGAGGAAGGCAACAGGCGGTGATGCCAGTTCTTACCTGATGCTGCTGCCGAGTTCCCTGGGGTACCAGCCATGTTGAGAGGAACCTGCGTGGGCAAGTCTGGTCCCCTGTGGACACAGTGTGGAGGTTTACTGTGTGAACAGTGGACAGGAACCCCTGTGGGCATGGGGGGTCCTCTGTGCGCACAGTGTTCAGGTTTACTACGAGAACAATGCACTTACTAGTGAACCAGTCCTGGCTATGGACAGGAACCTGTGTGGGCATGAAATATTGATAGCCTCTCAGATAATAGTTCTGCTGTAAGTAATATTGATGGCCTCTCAGATAACAGTTCTGCTATAAGTAATATTGATGGCCTCTCAGATAATAGTTCTGCTATAAGTAATATTGATGGCCTCTAAGAGAGTAGCTCTTCTGTATGAAATATTGATGACCTCTCGGATAGTATTTCTATATGAAATATTGATGGCCTCTCAGAGAGTAGTTCTTCGATATGAAATATGGCTGGCCTCTCATAGAGTAGTTCTTCTATATTGATGCCCTCTCAGACATTAGTTCTATGTTAAATACTGATGACCCCTCACATCATAATTCTCCTAGATGAAATATTGATGACTTCTCAGATACTAGTTCTTCTATATGAAATATTGATGACCTCTCAGACAGCAGTTTTATACGAAATATTGATGGCCTCTCAGAGAGCAGTTCTTCTGTATGAAATATTGATAAACTCTCAGATAGTAAGTCTTCTAGAAATATTGATGACCTCTCAGAGAGCAGTTCTTCTGTATGAAATATTGATAAACTCTCAGATAGTAAGTCTTCTAGAAATATTGATGACCTCTCAGATAGTAGTTCTTCTATGTGAAATACTGATGGCCTCTCAGATAGTAGTTCTTCTATGTGAAATACTGATAGCCTCTCTGATAGCAGTTCTTCTAGATGAAATATTGATAGCCTCTCTGATAGCATTTCTTCTAGATGAAATATTGATGGCCTCTCTGATAGCAGTTCTTC
>LFLW010039254.1:1803-12406 GCA_001262575.1 Conus tribblei | reverse complement strand
GGGGGGGGGGGGGGGGGGTAAGTACTCTCCCTTGAGAAAAGTATTTGAACTTCAGTCAAGGCAGCATTACAGTATTCTTTTAAGAAAACAAAAGGAAAAAAACTTTGTGGAACAGATTGATGACAATGTGGACTTCAGTGGAGATGAGTCTGTAGGTAGTTAGCATGCAACACAATGATTTAGGTGAAGATGATGCGTGTGACTGAATTCAAAAGGAAACTTGGAATAGCTGAAAGCTTGGCATCTAGTTACGCAAATCAAAAGTTCAGTTGATCAAGAAGAGTCTTATGGTTTTGATTTTGTTGCTTGAATGATTCAAGTGTCCAAAAGTTCCCATGGTAATCCCTACCCCTTTCTGTTCAGGGGGCTCTTTACAGCAGATTTACTCTGCTGATTTTCTGGGTCATTGCATGGATATGCTGTTTTCTTTCTTTGTGCTGTTTTACTATTTTTGGTTTGTTTGCTTATTTAGCCTTGAAAGAAAATGATGTTATTTCAACACGAATGATGTATTCTTTTGAAAATGTATATGTAAATGAATAGCTTAGTTTTGTTTGTTTGACTGACCAAATTATTGAAATACAATATTCTTTAAAAAAAAAAAAAAAACCTCTGTGAAACAGACTGATGACGATGTGGATTTCTTCTGGTTTTTTTTTTAATGACAATGTGGATTTCTGTTTTTTGATGACAATGTGGATTTCTTCTGTTCATTCAGATAAGTTCTTTTTCTCAGAAATGAAATTAAACAAATGTATCATGACCATTTGTTCGCGAAAAAGAAATCTGTTCAGTGGTTGTCTTTTGAATCTGGACTCAATAAACAACATTCTGAAGGGAACGTCATTTTTGTCTTATGATTGTTCAGACTGAATGTATAGCGTTATTGTGTTATACTAAAGTGATTTGATGCATTCCATCATTTGGCTTCATCTCTGCCTTAGTTGATTCTAAGAAAGAATGTGTTAGGTAAGTTCCTTTTCTACTTAAAAATCTGGGTGGCATGGTGTAGAGCACAAGCTTCAACTCCCTGAAAACTCAGATCCCACCTTGTCCATGCATATCTGGTCTTTAAGAAAAACAAACAAACAAACAATGCCCCCAAGCCCCAAACAACAGCAAATCCAGAATTAAGAGACGGTGCATTAATGACCTCATCAAAACGACTCAGTAAGAATGTGTATCGGATTGCACATATCTGCTGATAACATTAACAATGACATCAAGGAATCTTAAAATCAGATAGTAATTTACAACTTCAAGAAAGGTCAGGAGGGATATATCTTACCGCAATTGATTTTTAAACGTTCAGGAGAGACATCTCATTGTGACTTATTTTGTAAGGAACAGATTTCTGAACCGCTTCATGACTGAATTCATTTCACAACATGCTCTAGTCTAGAGAAACGCATTTCGCATCATGACCCAATAACACAGCTGTTAGGGACATCACTACACCTTGTTTGACAAACAGACAGAGGAGAAGTAGAGAGGCCTGTTTCAATTTTTAGCATGATTAAAAACTTGGTTGGGGATTAATTTATTGCTCCGACTGAAATTGGGCTGCATATTGAGAAAAAACAACAACAAAAAAACAACAACAACTAAGCAGAAACTGGAGACAGATCTCACAGTTAATTCTGTGCACCGGTCAAGCGATGCGGGATACAGTGTGCAGTGGATGAAACAATTGGGTGGGGCTTATGGACAGGTTCTACTGTTGTATGACAGTCGGAATCCCTGTGTATTCTGCCATCTGTTCAGTTCACACCAAGTTATCAACACCTAACATCGATCCATCAACACATTTTTTTTTTTTTATGCTATGTTATGAGAATTTAAAGGAAGGCCACAGAGACAGTGACCTTTATGTCCTTTGTAATCCATTTTAAAGTGGGCATGTTTCTGAACACAATCCTGTTCTATGTTATTATAATGATTATAACTATGAAGGGTAGGTTGAAAGGGTCTCTGTCCCTTTCCCTGGCTAAGTTTACACATTTAATTAAATATACTCCGGCTGACCACACAAGGCCTTTACAGGACTATCAAATTCACACAGGAAAAAAGTTTGCATCATGAAAAACAAAAGGTAAAACCCTGCAGAAAAAAAAAGAGTGACATAACATCTCAACTATTGACAACCTTACAGGGGATAAGACTAGGTCACATCCAGAGTCCAAGCTGTTTCACTCCATTTCTTGATTCTCAATTTTTCAAAAATTGTGAAAAAAAAAGAGATAATAATGTAACAAAAGCATACACCAAACAGGCCATAAGGGCAAACACCATGGCACAATGGACATTAAGTGTCCACTGTGGATAATATGTACAAAGTTCACTACCATGTCACCAGCATTTAAAAAAAAAAAAACAAAAAAAAAATTCCCAACATGTGACCTGAAAAAGTGTTCAAGAGTTTCCAGGACAAAGACAGGAAAATGGTCCACATAGGTAGAAAGACAGCAGACCACAGTTTCAAAGACACCCCCTCCCCCTCAAGAAACAGTTTTAAAAAAATTGTTACAAAAAGAGAGAAGTTACTAGTAGAGAACTCCCAGAAGGGGGGAAGGGGGAGAGACGTTATATAAATACTGAAGGACCCCCCCCCTCCCTCTCCAGGGGAAACACAACAAATCCAAAACAACAAACAAAAAGTTGTGATACTAATTTATTTTCGCTTAAGTTAGTCAAGCCAATTCACATCACAGGAAACAAAATAAGGAAGCGGAGGGGTCAGATCTTGGAACAAAAGGTAAAAACCACACAATAAAACAACAAACAAAAAAACAAACTGAATCTCATTTTAGAAAAGAAAGATAGATCTGATTGGAAAAGATGCGCAAGAGGCAGTGGCAGACCCTCTAGCTGATCCCCGAGTGGCAGGAGGTGAGGTCAGGACGACTGTCAACACCAACATGTAGGACGACCAAAATGAACAGAAACCATTGCACACTTACAGATCTGATAGTCCTCCCCCTGACACAATGCAACTTGCGCAGTCATAAATATAGTTCATCATTCATCTTAAAGTCTGATGTGTATAGATTTGCATAATTCAATTAACTGATACAGATGCACCTTCATTTTACCGTCCCATGTACACACACATACGAAAAAAAAACCATGATATACACACACTGCATTACATATAATCACATTGGCCATGTTGTGAAAATGCCTTCAACATGAAAAAATTTGGGGGGGAGGGGGAGGGGGGATAGAAGAGTGGGGCTGTGGGTGAAAAAAGATGTGTTTCATAAATCTCAACTCCTTGAAATATAGAACTTGTTATGAACACTTACCAAAAAAAAAAAAGGGTATTAAAAACATTTTCCTTTAAGATGTCACACAGAATGCAACACTCCACAGAAATGCCTGATCAGATCATGACAAGCATGACTTCTGCAACACATTAAAAACCCACCTGAAGAACAGATGGACGATGATGGCATTCCTCTCCATATCTTTGTATTATCCCCACTTCCCCGTCAAAAATCTTACAACCTATTCTTTTTCTCTTGAGCGCCGTCTTTGTGGGTTAACTCTCACGCCGGTCAGTCCCCTCCCTTCCTGCAAACAAACCCGCATCGTGCAATCCTCATGCCCCAACAGACCACACACAATTAGACCTGTCACTCTGCAGACCAGCGACAACTTGTGTGGTAGCATTATCGATTCTTTTTGTTGTGCCTTCCAGCTTTGTATGAAATGTCAACTGCAGGAGTGCCATGTGACCTAGGAGATCAAGCCGGGGAAAACTGATTCCCCAAATCGTCCAGACTTGAAAACCATGATCCTCAGAATTTTCAAGGCTGGAAAGTACAAACAGATGGTGTGCGGTGTGGGTGTGTGTGTATTTGATCTTCCAAATGTTTGCAAAAATGCTGATGAAGAGTGGGGGAAGGGTGAGACAGAGAGGGGTGGGGGAGGAACCACCTTCAACCAATTTGTCCAATCTTCTTAGTCCAAATTTCAACCAAGACCACTACCCCTTGTTTTTCACGACTCAGCTGCAATATCTTCAGTCTCACTCACTAGATTTCTTGACAGTGTCCTGACCTGCCAACATACCAAACCATACAGCACAGAATGAAAATCCCTGAAGGAAAAATGATCCCGATGACAAAATCACCTTTTTAGCCATCCAAGGTCACATCACCTTTTTTTTTTTTGCGGCATGCAAGTCAATCAGCTCTCTGTTCTTGATACGAGGAAACTCGCAAAACTGAGAAAAATGGAGCGTTTGAACGGATGATATTGAATTACTAATTATTGTCAACTCCACTCAAAGGTGATTTTCAAATTTCTTATACACTGGATTTCTGGCTTAAGCCTAAACATGGCACCCTTAGGGCAGAAGCCAGGCAGAATTTTTTCAAGGCCTTAAATGAATAGCGTATCATTCTGCTGAGGTGGAAACGCAATTACCAGATTTTTGTACGGCTGGATTTCCGGCCTTACCTTGAAGAATGACTCCCCTACAACTGTTATGCCACAATGCAAAATAACTATATCCTTGGATTTCTGTGTATTCTCTTTTCATTAAAGCTTGATCTCGGCTGGATAATGTCCTATGTAATCTCTGGGATTACATCAGTATTCTTTCAAATGTGGCGCTGTGCACATTTTTACGTTCGCATGTTTGCAAATACACAAATCAATACTGCAGCGCAAAAATCTCTGCTTTTAGGACTGAAAATGAATCCTTTTTATTTAACTGTACGAACATGGTGGTTTGTATTTTTCATTCAAAGAGAACAACTACGAATGATGGAAAATCTTCAGTTGGATAAAGATTCACCTCTCTCTACGTTTGTTGTAAACACGGCCACCATTCATTATACCGTTTCTTGAAAATCCAGTTTTTCCTGTTGTGGTTCTCTCCATCTTTGTCATCAGTCTTACAACACATTCTGATCTGCTTGCTACAGCTAGCAATCTTTTCAGTTGAACTCAACTTTCCTTTAACTTCGGCTCAGTTCCCTCTTTTCTGAGGCCAGCTACAGACTTGCGCGCATGCGCAAGTGTCTACTATGAGTAACTTCCAATGCATCATCTGACTTGTCTTCCTGCAAAAGAGCTGCATCTTATCTGTATTTTCTTGGTTTCCTTTTTGTAACACATGACTGACATCCGTTAAAATCCATCAATACGACTAGTTGGCATGTCTAAAAATGAACCACATCCCAACTCACAATCTCTCAACACAGTTAAAAAAAAAACCCAGATAATTTTCAGTTGTCCTCAGGGTAAGTAGATCAAACAACAACAACAAAAAAATCTACTTGACCCCCTGCTTGTACAAGCCCATCCCCCCAACCCTCCTCCCCACCCCAAAAGAGACATTTAATTAAAGTAATGGCCAAAGTTATTCAAATGCGCCAATGGTTGGCAGGCTCTACGATAATCACTTGATAGGGCACAATACAAGGTCTTATCATTTCTGCACAGACCAAGCGCACGGCATGAATGCTGTCGACATTTCATTTACAGCTGTCAACATTTCATTTACTGAATGCATCTGGTCTCTTTGAGACAGCACTCGGTGGAGTCCATTTCAAGAAAAAGCAGGGGAGAGGAAGGGTGGGCGAGTAGAGTTTTGTATTCTGATACAAGTTATAGCCCAGCAAGGGCCTTTTCAGGATGATCAAACTCACACAGGAGAAACAGTCCATACCCTGAACAGATCAGACATATCAAATATGGCATGGGGTGGAAAATGTGTGGAAGTGCCAAGGGGAGTGAAATGCAAGTGGTCTGCAATGCAGCCGTCGGCTCAGTCACCCCTGCACCGACACTCAAAAATCAATTGACAGAAAGATTAAGTAGAGCTCTAAAGCATTTGCACTTGTCCACCAGAAGGTCAAGTTGTCCGGGAGAATGGGATGCGTAGCTATTTCGAGCCTTGCTGAACGATGATGAGACGATCAACAACTCACAATCAGTAACAGCCATTCAAAAAAAAGTAACCAAAAAAAACAACAACAAAAAGGAAAAAAAAAGCCCTTTCCACCATCCTTATACACCAATTATCACACTCTGATGAGGCTGACATCTAACGGATACGTCAGCACCCACAGGCTTACCTGATGACACAACTTGTGCATGACTTTTTTTCTAATTGATCAGCTGTGTGTGTGCATCTGATGCATGAATGTATCACCGATCACGCAGTGATCAGTGTTTGTGACTAATGATTTACTCACTCTCCTTGAACTTAGCTCAAGGGTATTAAAAATCGCTCTGAGCAGTTTGCTTGCTGTAAAATCAACATAAAATCATTTTTTTCACATAAAAGCTGTCAACAATAATATGCAAATTCATTGTTCTAATGGAAAACAAAGTGGGGTCGAGACAGTGAATAAATGACTGAACAAATATCTTCAATGATGGAAATCAACATTCAGAGAAAACGTAACATGGGGGTCATCTTAAAAGATTTAGAATTTTCAAAAAGATTTTTCAAAATGCCTTCAAAAATTGGAAAACAGGCAACCTTGCTTACAGATATTTCTCTCTGTACTGATCTCTGTACAATTGCACTTTCACCCAGGTCCCTGTGATCACTATCCTCACATTAGTGAACAAGACCAACCACAAGTGGGCAATAAAGACAAGAAAGGCAAGAGATGCGTAAAATAGGATCAATCAAAAATGAAAGTAGAAGGGTGGCGATTGCACTGTGCTGTACAAAAGGTGGGCCACCAAAGACATCATTTTTTTAGGTGAAAGACAAAAAAATATTGGCACAAAACATGGTCGAAGTAAACTTTGAACACTACTGAATGGTTTCCGATCTCTGTCACAGTCTGAAAAAAAATCATTGATCCCCAAACTGTTCAATTATTCAAAATGATCTCATATATACATTACAAAAACAAAAACAAAAAACAAAAAAAAAGAAGAAAAAAGAGAGTTCTTAAGTTTGAATACGACAGAAAGGTGGATTAACTTTCTTTACAGTTGAAACCATCTTACTATTGTCAGGCTGTGTATGTGCAGTTTGAAGATAATAAAAATCTTTCATTCGATTGATTCTTTAGGACTTCCACTTATTTTCTGAAATTCAGACTTTTCCTCTTTCAGTCTTTGGAGTGTGGCCTGTTGTGTTCTCTCTCTACTGTCAAAACTGCCCACAATGCCCTCAGTTCAGAGTTCAGATGACGGAGACACGCCCCTCACCAGGTGCAACAGGAATGGTGGCTTCCTTGGCCGGGCAGCAGCCATTTGCAGGAATGACATGGATGGCTCCGCTGTCCACACTCACCTCAAACACACACAATCAGTCCTGAAACCAATCACTCTCAAGTCCATCAGCACTCGCTCTACTGATCTTTAACCTTTCACACAGGCCACTCTGTTGCCGGACAAAAACAACCCCCACCCCCACAATCATCCTTCAGATTCTCCATTCTCAACCAATCCTCCAAATATCCAGCTCTCCAGCCACAACCAGTCCACACAAGACGCATCCACCATGAACCTATGCAACGCCCGTCCTTCCATCAATCCATGAAATACCCATCCTTTCAACCTTTATCAATCCACACAATGCCCATCCTTCCACCGACTACTAATCCACACAATACCCATCCTTCCACCGACTACTAATCCACGCAAAACCCATCCTTCCACCGACTACTAATCCACACAATACCAATCTTTCCACCGACTACTAATCCACGCAATACCCATCCTTCCACCGACTACTAATCCACGCAATATCCTTCATTCCATCCACTATAAATCTATTGTATCCATCCCAGTTCCCTCCATCCACTGCCAATCCGTTCTTTATCAATCATTCCATCCGCCAACAATCCATTCAGTATCCTTCTATCCACTATCAATCCACACACTATCCATCCCAATTCCTCCTTTCACTACCAATCCACTATTCAATCCACCTCCATTAGCCCATCCAATGTCCCTCCTTCCATCTGCCATCAACCCATGCAACATCCATCCCTCTATCCAATCCATGCTCTTCCATCCACTACCACTCCACACAACATCCATTTTCCCATTCACTACCAATCTAATCACATCCATCACTCCATCCATTAACACACCACAAAATATCCATCACATCACCAACAAAAAACTCCACACATCATCATCACACCACACACTGCCACTCCATTCACTACAATTCCAACCAATAACCATCGCTCCAACCACTACCAATCCACACCATGTCCATCCCTCGATGGAAAACAAATCCACACGATGTCCATCACTTCAACAGCTAACAACGTACACAATATCCATCACTCCATTTATGGAAAATCCACACAATATCCACCACTCCAATAAACACCAAATCCACACAATATCCATCACTCCAATAAAACAACTAATCCACACAATATCCACCACTCCATTGAACAACAAATCCACACAATACTCACCACTCCAAACACAAACAATTTTGCAGCAACATCAAGGCACAAAGGAGTTGGAAGAAAAGAAAAAAAAAAAAGAAAGAAAAAGAAAAGGTGTTGCATTTATTTAATTTCAAATCAAACTTTTGTTCTCGTCTGCGTACACATCTGATAAATCAAACTGCTTGATGCCCTTAATATATAATTTCTAATGTTATGTATTAAAACAAGAAATGACTGATGCATACATGTACACTGTACAGGGTCAAGAGATGGGTGGACTGAAGAAATAAAAAGCACGGCATTGCATGATAAGGTACAGAAAGCAAAGAAAAATAATGTCGCCTCTATTCTCATGAAATACGAACTGTTGCAATGCCTCCACAACATGTGAAACATTATGCGTAGTACTAGTTCTGTCAACATGGCCGTGTGTCCATCACTCTGCAATTATACTCGTCAAACATGCTCTTCCTTTTCAAACCAACTTTTCTCTTTTTTTTTTTCCCCCTCCCAAAACAAAGGGGGGTGGTGTGGGAGTTTAAAAAAAAAAAAAAAAAAAAGCTTCAAATCCAGTTTTCCATTTTGTTTTCCTATTTTCAAGGCAAGGTGAAGATTGGGACTGGAGATCAACAAGAAGATTAACAAATTCCAAACAAAAGTATCTTGTGGATTATTTCTACTTCCAAGGCAGCTGACTGCATGTTGGCACGTGATAACAAACTCGTGGTGTAACCGTCCCACCTCCCAACAGGTAACACAGCATCTCCGATACATCTCCAGTGATGACACCCACACCACACCACCTCCCTCACGCCCTTGGCTTTGTGCGGTCGGCACACTATCAACAGGTGTCTGTCCCACATCCACCCAGTCCATGCACACACAAACATACCACATGTGACAACACTGTACCACTGCTCTACACCCAAACCCAACACTAACTGCGCACATCACGCACGCTCCGTCCTTAACTCAGTAAGGGGACGCCTCAAAGGTGCCGACGCCGGGGTAGGCGGGGTTGGAGGACGACGGCTGCTGACTGGCGCTAGCAGCGAAGGCCACCGGACCCACAGCGTAGGGAGCTCGACCAGGCTGTGCGGACACTGCAGGCACACCATTGTAGGCGCTCATGGCATACAGTGAACTGCCTCTGTAGACACTGGTTGACGTTGGCCTCATCACAGCGGCCTGCACGCCCAGCCTCGGATCATACTGTGCACCCATGTATGGCAGCTGCCCTGAGGAGGACGACATGGTCTGCAGTGACGACAGGGGCACTGCCGTGGGGGTGGTGTAGCAGGCGGCCGCTGGGTTGGCGTAGAAGGCAGCGGCGGCATGCTGGCTGGAGGAGTAGGGCGAGGGCTGGGTGACCATGGCGTACTGCTGTCTCACTGCGGCGTACTGCTGCATGCTGGGAGCCAGACCGGCCTGGCCCGTCATGTAGGGGGATGGGACTTGGACATAGGGGGACGCAGCATACAGGCCGGGCCTGTCAGCCACAGCCACAGCATAGCCTGCCGGAGCCCCCACGCTCCCTGCGTAATAGGTCATTGGATACTGCTGCTGATCTGCACAACACCAGTCACCCAACACGCACGTTTCACATCTGAACCTCTTCTAACCAGCAGCTCCTATTCATCACTTCAGTTCAGGGTGGCCCCCTGTTCAAATGTTGCACCTTTTTGTAAGATCACTTGAAACATGAAAGCCAATAACACACAACAGGGAAAACCAATGGGCTGAAACTACAGAACATCTCTGACACCTGGATTCCACCTTCTAAACAGGAACATACAATGTTACAGCTGTACTGACAGTGCCAGACATTGCCCTTCCTTTATCAGTCCAAGATTTAAAGAAAAAATCATTTGATGAAAAAATGCCACAAAGGAACATTGAAAAAAAGATATGGACATACAAACACGGCAGATCAGACAGTCAGTGTCCACTCTGGACAGTTCATACAACGTTTCACTACATAATCACCAGACCAAAAAACAACAACAAAACTGACATACCATTAACTGCTATCCCATAAAACGAACTGTAAGTGCTTACAGAACAAAAAGAGGAGAATGGTCCACAAAGGCGGAAAAATAGTGGACAACAAAAATGAAAGACAAAGAAAACAAGGCAGAGTCCAAGGCAATATCAGAACAATAGTGGACAACAATAATGAAAGACAAAAGAAAACAAGGCCGAGTCAAAGGCAG
>LFLW010038134.1:6843-17214 GCA_001262575.1 Conus tribblei | reverse complement strand
AACATAAGGACCAGATATGTGGTCCTTAGTATAGAAAGAGTTAAGGGTGGCTCTGTATGTGTGTGTGTTCATGAAAGAGTATAGTTGTTTAGGGAAAAAAAACATGGAAAGAAGTGAGTGATGGACTCTTGACATTTAAATTTTTTTAGAATTTGGAAATGAAATTGTCCAAGACGATGTTTCATGTTATTTATTCTTTCTTTTTTGATATATTTATCATGTCCATATGAAAGTTGCATATTTAGGAGAATTTATAGCAAATCATTCAGTGTTCACATTTGTGACAGGATCATTTTATTTGCTTTCTTTCATCACAGAATGCGAGAATGTTGTGCAGCTGAACACGCTCATCTGTTTGCAGAGAGGCAGTCTACAAGACAAAATAGACAATCTCTCAAGAAGGTCAGAGAAGATGCCAGAGAGTGAAGTATGGCGGATATTCCTAGGAATGTGCAAGGGCGTCAGTGCAATGCACAGCCACGATCCTCCATATGCTCACAGGTAATACTGTTTTTGTCATTTGGGATTCAAGCTGGAACATTGTGTGGGTGCATGTTAGCATGCCTGAAGCCTGATCTCATGCATATTCATGAAGACTCAGGCAGGAAGTCCGTTTGAAAATGCCATACCAGAATAGATCATGGCGCTGATATATATATCTTTATCACTGTAGAATTAATGGAACTGTAGTTCTGCAGACTTTCAAGGTTTCGCACCTCATATACACCCATGTTTGTTGACTCACGTTCAGTGGTTCTATAGGTTTCTGGGCGTGAATCACGCTTGTTGTTGACTTTTTGGGTGTTGATCTATTTCAAACTCATTTTGAAAGTTTAGAGATTACCTTTGTGGCTGGCAAGGACTTAAACAACATGGTTTCCTTTGAGACAACTCTGCTGCAATATGGAAACATTTTATTGAGTCGAAGCTTGATGTCAGACCTGTGTGTGTGTGATACCATGTAGTACTCATATTGAATTTTCCTTTGACATTCAATAGATATTGTGGCTCATGAGAAGTAATCCCTTCATATCATAATATATCCTGGCATCAGCCAGGCCCAGGATATACAGACACCTGCAGTGGTGGTCTGGAAGTTTGAGCAACATTCTTAGAGATCATCCATAACTCGTGGTTGGAGCTTGTTGGGGTGGAAAAATCCCACAAATAATGGCTTTGATGAGAATCGAATCTGTGACTTCCCAGCTGAGAGTCCATGATGCTAAGCACTTCACCACAGTCGATGGTCTGAAGTAATATGTTGTTCTAGTGCTCACCATGTCAGAGGCTTGTTGATGAAAAGATAAAGGTTCTGTGCGAAAAGGAATGCCATCCTAAACTGTGTGAAGAATAGTCAAAGAAGTAAGAAAAAAGGTGTCTTGTTTGCTGTTAGGTCTATCTTCTTTTAAGCTCAATAATTACGCTTTCTAGGAGCTTATGGGTAGGAAGATACATGCAATATCAATACCTACACATGCACGCACACATGCATGCATGCATGCACGCACGCATGCACGCACCCACACACACACATACCTGCACGCACATGCACACACACACACACACACACACACACACACACTCGCATGCATTTACACACACACATTTACCATGTTGTTATTTAACATTTGGAAAACAAAACTACTGTCACAGATGAAATACTGAGAATGCAGCCAAGTGCACTTCCTCATCATGTCATAGACAGTGATGACGTAGTATCATACAAACACACAAGTGTATTAAACCACATCGGCTATGCATGTGACATGCTGACTGAGGGATCAACTGTTGCGGTTGGGGATGGTGTTGTAGAGACCTGAAGCCAGGGAACGTGATGATGTCGGAGGATGGAACTCCTGTGGTGATGGATTTAGGCTCAGCCGCCAGAGCTCGTGTCCTGATTGGTAGTCTGAGAGAAGCCACGGCTCTGCAGGTATGATCATGGGTGTGGGTGTGCGCGGCAGCATGCGCGTGCACACGTGTGTGTGTGTGTGTGTGTGTGTTTGTGATGTGAGTTTAGTCACAGTAAATTTCATGTGTAGAGATTTCACAGCTCACTTCTTCTTGTTCATTCTTTCTGTTTTGTTTCAACCAAATCAATTTAACATGACAGCAATCTTGGGAGTGTGTAAATATTAAATCATATTGTCTCTCAAAGGTTTTTTTTTTTTTCAGCATCCAGACATGCCAGCCCAAAATCTCTCCATTGGGAACAGAGGATGTGTAAATCAGAAGCAGAGTGATTTTTTNAAAGGTTTTTTTTTTTTTTCAGCATCCAGACATGCCAGCCCAAAATCTCTCCATTGGGAACAGAGGATGTGTAAATCAGAAGCAGGGTGATTTTTCCCCCCAGAATTTTCAGGCATACTTAAAATTCTTACAAATGTCGTGCTGTGGAAATGAATAATTCTGCATGTTGGTACACTCATTTCATCATCACTACCATGACTGATGGAGAAGGGGCACTTGCAGTTTGTGTACAAACCACTCATCATTTTATTTCCTGAAGATACAGTGGTGTTGATTTGGGTTTAAATTTTTTTTTTTTTAATTTGGTGGCTTATGCTGTCTCTCTTCACCAGTCTCCAGTTCTGATCTGCTTGGTACGGCTGGCTCCCTTTTCAGTGTTTTTTCTTAACTTTGAGTCAGTTTTGCTTTTTTCTGTAGACTATTATAGATCTATGACCATGGACATGTTACAACTTTCTGTCTGCTGTCAAGTTTGTCCACCTGTGAAAAATGGTGCACCCATATGTTTTCAGTTTGATTGTAACATTGATCCATGCCCATACTGTCGGGAATGGTCGTTTGTTTTTTTTCAGTAACAAATGGATCTCTTCTGGGATGGTAGGCATGTCTGTAGCATCTGTATTCTTGTTCCTTATTCAACCAGATTAGTTTCCATGCAACTTTGCCATTGACAACTCTGTTGTTGTGGTGGGCTCTTTAATGTGTGTGTTTGATCACACCTATGTGCAGTGACAGTGCATTACGACGGCTATCAATATCTTAGCCTTAACAAATCATGAGATTGTTTGAACCGATAAGAATGCTGATAGGGACTCAGGTGGCCTTATGGGTAGAGCATCAGACTCTTGTTCCAAGGTCCAAGGGTTTGATTCCCGCCTGAGACAGCCAGGCTGGAAGAGGATTTTCTTTTCAGAGTTAACATGAGTGTGGACACCACTCTCCTCCACGTCCTTTGAATAAGACTTTGAACTGTGCTTGCATGAAAAAAAAATCCTGCCATTTGTTAAAACCCATTTCAGTTTTGAGAGAAGAGTAGGCCATCGTGTACTAGACATGAAGATAGAACACATGTGGACACTGGTAGACATCATCCACAAATATGGAATGTGGCTACCTCTGTAGCTGGATCATTGACAGTTGCATAACAAAAACATCAATGGTGAACTGCACAAATATGGAATGTGGCTACGTCTGTAGCTGGATCATTGACAGTTGCATAACAAAAGCATCAGTGGTGAACTGCACAGTTTTCACTTTGGAATTAAGATTGAGCGCTAGTTGCTTTCTTTAACACTGACCAATTTGCCCTTGATTTTTTGTGTGTGTGTGGTCAAAATATGTGAACAGTTGGCACACTGTATTCCAAATATTTTTCATTCCAGGATTTGGCTGCTGAGAGGTGTTCCATGCTGTTTAGGCCCCCTGAGTTGTTCACTGTGGAAACCAACTCCAGTATCGATGAGAGGACCGATATCTGGGTTAGTGATTCGCATTGCTATCAGATAGATGTGTATCACATCACGAGACAAGGATGACGTCGGACATGAATTTACAGGGCTAGAAATTTCCAGATAATTTTCAGTTGTCCTGGGGACAAGTAGGTAAAGAGGTCTTCTTGTCCCCTTCAGTTTCTACCTGCCATCCGTAAGTTACGATATATTCATAAAAGTAACTAATGGTAGTGCATTGATAAGGCAGCAGATTTAATTCTTTATATAAGCAGCATATGTATCGGAAATGTAATATTGTTTGGTACTCCTAGTAAGTAGAATATAGCGTTAAACAGGCCCCACCAAGTAGGTGTTCCATTTCCATGTTGATCAAGCACAATTTTATTGAAAAAAACACTCTAGTTAAGGAGACAACAATCTGCTGGGGTTCCGTTTTGAGAAAAAGCAGGAGTGTGTGGAGGTGAAGAGGGGATGAGGGAAGTGCGATTGGTCTGTACTGAAAGTGATGCCTCAGTCACCCTTTCACTGACACTGTCAAAGATCAGATTCACAAAGGATTAATTAGTAGAGCATTTCCACTTGCCCAGAAGGTTTAACTGTCCTGGACAATTAGATGTATTGGCATTTTGAATCCTGGTTTAATGTCATCGGTGATTGTCTGGAGGGGGCTCAGAGCTAGGCCTGTCACATTTGGGCACAGAATTCAGATTTTGGAACCGTATTTTCAAATCTGTGACATACACACAGAAACATATCATAGCCACCAGATAAACAAACCATACAGAATTTTGAGTAATGCACAGATCTCATCACTGCCTTCAGACAAATTTAATTGAGAATGACCTCCCCCTCCTCTCTTTTTTTTTTTTTTTTTTTGTCAATATCAAACTTGTAGTATTGCATGTGACCTTGGACCCATGAGAGGCAAATACTTAGTGCACCAATTCTGAAGGTTGTTTATCTGTTTTTGGAAGCTATCTCTTTTATCTATTTCAGGATAGCTACTTCATTTACACGTAGTTTGAAAAATGTTGATGGTCGGTGTTAACTGCAGTATGAGCAGACTTATTTTGTGCAAAGAATGGTGTTTTAAAAATGTGTAAGTCCCCAAAACATGTCTTTTGGGGCATATTCATGTTAGCAATGGATCCGCCTATCTTTTGACAAAGAAAATCTGTAATACTTACCAGATCAGATTCAATGTACTCTCCCAATTTTTATAGACTTGACTAAAATGTCAACAACAAAAAATTGCCCACTGAACATTACCTTGTAGAATTCCCAGTGGAATAAACTCCTTTGATCATGTAACACTGTTCACATGCTGAATAAGCTTCGGTTTTAAGAGCCTAATTCAAAGCGAGCACTTGTAAGTTTAAGCTTAATTACATAAATCCGTTTGATAGACCTCATAATTGGACTTAATACTGCTTTAAGCACAAGCTCACATGAACCCAATATGGTTACGCATAAAATCGTGGGATTTGATATTGTTTGAAGTCAAAGCTTTACTACAAATTGGTATGTTTTGTGGAAGTAGATACTGACACACACACACACAGACAGGGAAAGCCATTTGAATGTACTACATCTATCCAATTGAAGTTCAGAAATTTAAAATGAAGTGAGGCACGGAACAGTAAACAACACAATAAATAAGTTCAGAAGTGTTGTTTGCATATTGTTATTTGAACAGGCTTGCAAACTAAGTGGCGATTGGTTTTGTTGTCTGCACATAAAAAATTTTTTTTTTTTTAAACATTGCTGTCATAATCACTGTCATCAACTCTTGTGTGTGTGTGTGTGTGTCATCAACAGTCGTTGGGCTGCACACTGTATGCCTTGGCATTCCTGGAGGCACCGTTTGAAAAAGTGTACCAGTCAGGAGGAAGCATAGCCCTGGCGGCCATGGCCGGTAAAGTCAACTTCCCTGAGGGATCCGGGTAGGTCCTCCAACCTGTCTGCTCTAAACTTGCGCTGGCTACGTTCTGGAGATTGAACTGCATTATTTCCTGGCCAAACATGTGCAAAATCAGATTGTTTATATTGTAGATAACACTATGGCAAATGACACAAATGGTCTGTATCATACTGTTATTTCAGCAACAACAACAAAAAGTAATGATGATGATGAGTAGAGAAAAGGAGATAACTGATGAATTGTTTACATGCACTGTTTGTGATGACACCTGTGCAGTTAGTGACACACTGCGGCGATGCATCGTTCCATATTCATGGTGTGCAATACAAACCAAATGGTTGGATTGTCCACAGGCACAGCTGTACATAGCATATGAACTGAACAGATCACACAGTAAGTGAACGAGCGAGTCAGTGTACTCTGTGACACATACAGAGATATGGGTCAAACTCACAAAGTGACTTGTGTGGAGACACACTGCGCAGCATTACGTGCAAGAGGGTACATAACACACACTAAAGGACAAAAGTGTATCCATATACAGTCTTATTGTGTTTTGCAGATGAATTAGAATTGCATAGTTTCAAAGTGAGGTGACTGCAGGTGGAAATTGAAACACATTTTAAAAAGAATTATTAGCTAGTCTGCCAAACAACATACACAAACAAATTACAAGACAAAACATGACGCGTTTCGACCTGTTAGGTCTTCTTCAGGCAATATAACATTTTTTTCATCGTCCTGAATGTTGTTGGTCTTGCTTGAAGAAGACCGAAGAGGTCAAAACATGTTGTGTTTAGTCTTGTAATTTGTTAGTTCCTGTTGTTTGGGGGACTTAGTAATATTTCTTTTTGAAATAAGAATTTAATAGATCATGTGTATTAGATTTGCAATTTTGTCGAGATTACGTTGTCATGACAAATGAAGAATCTAGGTTAATGGCGCACACTGTGGAGTGAGTTGTGTCCCCTGTGCAGTTACAGTACCGCCCTGCAAGACATGGTGACGTGGCTGATGACGGTCAAACCAACCGAACGTCCCTTCATTCATGAAGTCCTACAGCGAGTGGAGACATTGCAGTACAAAGCAGAAAACCGTGTTTGACATTTCCCGGTGCACGGTCCTCTATTCGGAGCAGTCACGAGCGGCATTCTTGTGACTGGTCTACCAGGATGTTCCTCGTTGTATGGTTTCGCACCACGATCTCATTACAATGGACCTGAGACGGAAACCCTCCAGCATCGGACCGGTTTCAGTAATGAAGCAATCTGTTACGGACAGTTCAACAGTTTTGTGCATGTGTAAATCTTTGTACCATTACAGCGCATTTGTTTCAAGAGGAAAAAAATTGGAGTCCATTGACGCAGCTCACAAGAGGCAAAACAGCAAGCACAAGGGGAAAAAGTGTTCATTTTTTAAGTACATACTTAATAGTCAAGGGGAAAATGTGATTAATACATGGAGCAGATGTTTGTGTACGACAGTTGTGTATGATAGACAGCGTTATTGTTGCCAGAGGGACCATGGGATGTATGGCAGTTCTCAAGCAAGGCTCAGATGGCGACAGCTAGAGCAACGCTACAGGGAGTTTCAGTTGTAACAAAGATGATTTGTTTTGAAGTTTTATGTGCATTTAGATTTTTCTTTTTAAGCTCATTGAATGGGTGGTAGATTTTCAGAACATAACTTTTTACATGTTTAGAAGTTCATTGCCGGAAGAGTTTCTTCTGACTCTTGTGTATATTTGGAACATTTATCTGGTCATTGATTGACTTTGTGTTAAGGGATTTACCAACAACTTTTATTGAATCATGTTTGGGGGTTTCCAAAATTCATTGAAATGTGTTTGGAATATTTGTGTTACCTATTGTGGTTTTATCTGGAGCTTTGTGCTTTTATGTGAAGCATTCCAGGGCCACAATGTTGTTGATTGATGTAAAAATGTACAGAATGTTAATTGTTTTAGCAAATGCGCATGTCTCGATCTTGTCATGAATTTTGTGGTATGTGAAGCGTACACACACACAAACTAGAAATCCTTATTTTGACCATGCAGTAGCAGACGTTGCATGAGTGCGCTTGCACTGCATGAGTGCACTTCACCAGTATAACCAAGGAAAGACAACAAAAGTGATGCTCACTAGAAGTGAAACGTCTTGGGATTTACCATTTTTTGGTCGAGTTTATAGAATAAGATCACTCAGGTTGATGACTCGTCACTTCATCGTTAAAAAGTTAATGTCAGGTAAAGCCGGTATATATTTGCACATATTATGTCTAGCATGTGCATGTGATTGCCTGTATGGATAGAGGCTTGCGACACACACAAACAATTATATATAACACACAATGGTTTTCCCACACACAGCCACATACAGGTCCAACCTATCACACAATCCTAGCAGTTCGCTGGGAGCTTTCAATATCATGTTGTTGACAGGCAGTCCTCCAGTGGAGACACAATTCTACTTAAAAGTCCGAGTTAACAGTAATGGACACAACAGATTCGTATTCAAATCTGTTTGCCGTTTGTGAAGGACAGACAGTTACCCAAGAAACAAAACCAATGTCCGACTTGTCTCAAAGCTCTAGCACACCCAAACGGACCACTGCAAAAACCACAAAGCTCACAGGAACACTTGAGAGTCCCCTCAGTCCAGCTGAAACCTGAACTCAGCTAGTTGCCTACTTTGATTGTTCTGTGTTATGTTAATGCAGAAAGATTTAAACAGGATAGTGCAGCATTAACGGTAACATTACAAGCCAGAATAGCTCGGTCAGGTAAGATAAGGTAGTGCTGCTTATATCCCAGCCGACCACAGAAGGCCATATCAGGGCTGTCACTACGTTGAAGTCAACTTACAAGTCATTAAAAAAAAAAAAACCATGGAAAAAAAAACCCTCATTCACACAACCCTTCCAGACGAATCTTCCCAAAACATGGAAATTTTGTTAAAGTCTTTCTTCTATAAAATTTTAGACCAGTCAGTAGAGCATCAGACTTGTGATCCTAAGGTTGCGCGTTTGAATCGCTGCCAGGTCATTTTGGTACAGGGGGATTTTTCCCTTGAAGTTAACATTGGTTCTGACTCCACTTCCCAAAAAGTCCCTCGAATGAGACTGTGAACTGAGATTCCCTGTGTGTGAACATGCACACAGCATCTTGCACACACATAAAATCCCATTTCCAACTTTTGGAAGTGACGGTCAGTTTGGCCATTGGTATGGATGGCACATAGACACATAGCATGCGCTAAAAGCATGAAAACATGGATGAAAAAGTGAGCGACTGACAGACTGCATGACATGGGAAGTGACTGGATGTAGCGCCAGCAGGCAGCTCTTCACTCAGCTCTACCCAGATAGGCAACCCCGTGCGAGTGGATTGTAAAGCGCTTAGAGTTTGATCTTTAACTGAGGATAGGCACTGTATATAAGCACCCTTAACTCTTTCATTCCTACTTTTCTATGAATCATTACTTCCTCTTGTTCCTAGATTCTTATAATACGAGTATTCCCTTCATTCCTGGATTAAGAAAAAAAAAAAAGAAGTGTAAATTGAGAACTGCCACATATGCAGTAGCAAACCAGCAAACGGCCACCACTTTCCCATGCTGTAGGGGCCGTCTGGCATCCATTCCATTCATAAACACTGCCACGTGAGCGACCCGGTCATGACATGTACCGATGACGTGACTTGCGCAAAGTTCAAAGCACTTACCGCAAGAACCAATTTTCCAGGCTGCAGGAAGGAAAGGAGGGATTTTGTGCTGCCCGGTTTTCCGGGCTGCAGGAAGGAAGGGTAGGATTTCTGCAAACCGGGTTGTAGGGATGAAAGAGTTAATAGTAATAAGCAGTTCAGTCCAGCTAGAGAGGTATACTCTGCCAGTCTCGCAGTTCTGTGATCTGAATGTTGTGGGATGTGCTACAGTGATACAGAATGACTGAAAGAACAGGATAGTGCCGCATAGGTAGTGAATACCAGAATAAATGCAACAGTCCAGCATCTTCCGTTGATCAGCTTTCACCTTTAATTACACCTTCAGCTTTTGCTGTGTTGCAAAGCAAACTGACAAGTGATCCAGACTGATTTGTCTGGGGTTTTTTCCCTTAGTATTATGCCATGGCTGTGCTTATTTGCTCTGAAGATCTGGTAATCTGCTCATTCTGTGAACCATTTCTTTCAAAAACAGAAGACTCGACTGGCATTGGACCACTGAGGTCTGAACCATTTCACTGTATACTTGTGTAACAGGTATTGCCAAATGGAATGTCCTGAGTGCAGTGGTGGAGTGTCCTGCTGGATATGGCATGTGGCAAAGCAGTCGCAGAACCACAGTGTTAGTTCATATTGAAAAAGTCATAATTCATTCAAAAAGTCATAATTCATTCAAGAAAAAGGCTGAGTCCTCACTTATGCTATAAAGGAAAGCATAGAGTATAAAGGTTGTGTGTTAATGAATGCAAGAAAGGAAGAATGGAAGCCACTGGCCAAATTCTGCACAGTTTTTGTGTGCTTTTTATGTGTTCAGGGATTTTTTTTTTCTTTCACAGGTATTGCAAGGTAAAGCCCAAATAATATTACATGGTTGTTGGCCATTATATGGAAAATACCTTTCCTTTTTAAACCCCACATTTGTCAGCTGTAACATTAGGGGGGTTATAAATGTTTTCAGTCAAAACCCCAACTGCCTTCTCTTTCACTGCATCCACCCCCTTCTTCATCCCCTGGTTCCCAAATTTTGACTC
>LFLW010037604.1:0-10615 GCA_001262575.1 Conus tribblei | reverse complement strand
AACACTAACCCAGAAATACTCATTTTCCGGGACGGAAGGGGGGGGGGATGACATTTTTGTGCCCAGATATACACTAGCCCACTTACTTAGCTTTTAGGTGACACATTGATTTGGCCCTGGTTACTGCACCAACTTGAAGTTATTGTGAACACAAACTGATTGATGAATTTTGTGCTATGTTTTGTGTCTCAGTATGAGAAAAATTACAACCAACTGGACATTGGTTGGGAACCTCCATGCTAGGTTAATTTCTGCAGTCATCTCGTTTTCCTGATCCTGTCTCATTTTTGCTTTGATTGTTCATTACATAAGGATGGGCGGAGGCAATCCTTGAACCTCCAGGAATCTTTACTTAAAACCAAATTGGTCCTGGTGTTGAGCTCTGGAATGAGTTTGAGGCAGCCTTGTACTTGAGATTGAACTTCTGGCTCCCAGGTGAGATCCTGCCATCCTTTTCCATATCCTGGCATTTGTTTGGACTAGTAAGTATGAAGAAAAGGATTTTTTCTACTAAACGCAGGTTTACCTGTCTGCACAGCGAGAACTCCCTCACTTCTCCCTGAAGTTAGGAAAAAGGGAGAAAAATGATTTGCTTTGAGATGAAGTCAATTTATTACATGTCATTCAAGGAGACCACTCATGTATTCCTGTAAATTGAGCAGAATGACCTAGCCACCCTCCACATGATTTCGTTTTGAGATTCCTGTTGTTCCACATAGTAAGAAAAAAGGTATTTGTTAGGACAGGGTTAGAAAAAATCCTATTTAGTACTCACTGTTTGCCTTCACCCTCATCAGACACATTTGACAGATCAAACTGGGGTGGGGCTGTTCTGGCATCTTGCAGTCGGCCCCCACTCAACTCTGCAAAACTGTCTGGAACACAAACGCACACGCAAGTGTACACACACACACACACACACACACACGGACAGAATCTGTCTTTTGTCTGAATCACTTTTAGTGGAAGGATGTAAAACTGAAGAACAGCACAAGGACAGCAGTGTCTGAAATATTACTCTTGTTTTCCAGATAATGACAGTACAGCCAGGATGTTGCAAATTGTAATTGTAACAAAAAAAGGCAATTTGTTCTTTTCTTTTTAGCTCACACTGGAATGATATACACACAACAGACACTATGCAAAGAGAGAATGACGGAAAATGATGAATGAATATTTTTCTCTCTTTTCAAACACAATATTTCTCCCTCTCTTAATTAAACACAAATAAGCAAATAAGGAAACATGCACATACATACAAACACAGTCTTTTGCTCACTGATCTTTTCCTGAAAATCTTTTCTATAGGTCATACTGATCAGGCTGTGACCCCTTTTAACTCCTGAGAAGGGTTTACTGGGACATACATCCTGATTGGTGACTCTCAGCTCTGGCACAGTTGTGTGTGAACAGCTTGAGGGTCCAGTTTCTGTACTCTCCTCCTGTGTCCTGTTACCAGTCAGGCAGGTTGAGTTTTTGGTATTTGGGGAACTGCTGCGGCATTTTCAGCAAGCAAAAAATGCTGCACTCTTTTGCATTTTTTATTTTGTTTTTTCCAAACTGTCAAGATCATTAATCACAAGAAAAATCATTCTTATATAATATCTTTAATGAATCGACCCTGACCACTCTTGTCCCTCCTATCTTCAAAAAAAAAGAAAAAAATTATAATCTATGATAATGAAAAAAGACGTAGAGCAGGACTGTGTTTTTTTCTGTCAAGCACCAGCTGTGGCACCTTGGTTCCTCTCTCCTCTATAGAGGGCATTCTGAGTTGGCCTTATTTCTGTTGACCAGCCTACTCTTTCCCGTTCGGAATTTTCGAGAGAACTTTCTCGCCTTGCCACTTATCTTCAGTCTCCTTCACTGCAAGGCTTTTTGGCGCAATTCAACAAGGCTGTCATTTTTCTCCCCCAGTCGTCAGAATTTGTTATTCCTGTCAACGAGTGGTTTCCTCGCTAGATAAGTATGGAACCGGTGTCTTGTGCACTGGTTGTTTTCCATTCACCCGTTGCAGTTCGTGCAAATACTTATACAGCGCCTGTCCTCGGCTAGAGACCAAGCTCTAAGCGCTTTACAATCCACACTCATTTACACAGCAGGCTGCCCACCTGGGTAGTGACGACTGAAGAGCAGCGTGTCATTCAGTCATTTCCCATGGGATCCAGTCATTACTGTTCACTCAATTTCCTTACTTCCTTCATTATTTCCATTTCTCACGCAGGGTGCATGCTATGTGCAACGTGTCATCCATGCAGACATGGATGGGTTTTTGTGTCAGGAACTGGTCCAACTGTGACGACCATCAATAGTGAAGCCAAAAAGAAGTCCTTACTTTAATTTGCTTAAAAAAATTTTTTTTTTTTACAAAACTCTGAGAGATCATGGAAGGGGAACTCCTGAATGCTGAGAGGGCACCAGATCGAAGACTAAAGACAGAATAAACCTCCATGGTCTTTCCTCAATCTCACAAATCATCATACATATGTATTCATACAAACCAAATTACAACCACGAAAACTGGACACCAAAAGAGAAGAATATTCAGCAGGAGAAGAAAATTTAAATTAATCTATAAAGTTACTATCAATCATTACTGAAGGAATTCCCAAACAAGAGGCCATTGCAACATTAGCCATCTGCAGAATTTAAATCGAGGTGGTAGTTTGTCCCCTGTAATATAAATGTTCGCCGTATATGAAAAACCATTCGATTCAGTGACAAAAGATTTTATTCTTGTGAATTCCCAATAAATGTCTGAATTGAACAGCGTAAACAAATCCCGTTGAATCACAAGGATCAAGCTCACAGCACAGATGGGTGAAAACAAATATTGGAAACAAGACCATGCGAGATGGAGTAGTAAATGGTAGGTAACGAGAATCTAACTCAGCATGTTCCATTTAAAAGAAGAAAGAGTTCCTTGCTAATCGGAATGTTTTCCGGACAAAACCTTATAACACTGGCACCCCATAAAGAACAAAGCGGGAGGTTGAGAAGAGCAACATTCATGAATTGCACCCCATAAAGAACAAAGCGGGAGGTTGAGAAGAGCAACATTCATGAATTGCACCCCATAAAGAACAAAGCGGGAGGTTGAGAAGAGCAACATTCATGAATTCTTGATACTGCCCACCTTTTCAGATACTGCCCCACCTTTTAAAATAGTCGAGCAACAAAAGCCTAGTCTTCTGAGAGGTGGGGGCCTGGAGAATCAAAACTGGACTCAGCCAGAGTACTAACAATCACTGACCAAGCGTTATCGGCTACAGAACACGTGAGAGTGAACTCAAAAGAAGAAATGTCTTCATCATCAAAATAACCAATATCGTCATCAGACTGATCAAATTCTCTTGCCCATCCGACTCCTGTTTGCATGCAATTGTACCTCGCATACTTCAAAATTGGTCTGAGTGCAACCTGTCCTCCTTGCTCACGTCACCTGGGGACTGCCCACTCGCATCAGTCAACCCCCCTTGGAACCTCCAAGCCGGTGCCACTCGCATGGGTCCTCATTATGGAGGAAAAGAAGACAGCCGCTCTCCCAAAACTGCTTGCCTGGGGGTAGGGGAAAGAGAGCATGCTGGAGGGAAGATGCTGGCCTGTCTCGGGACTGAGGCTGAAGCGTGTAGCAAGGAGCATCGGTCACCACTCTTGCCAAAACTGGCTGACTGTCGCACTGAAGAGAAAACATAGAGCGTCATGTTGAAGATGACTGTCACACAGAAGAAAAAACACCAAGTGCCATGCTGAAGACGGGCAACATTCACACGAACTGCAACAGGCAAATGTAAAACAACCAGTGCAGAAGACACCAGTTCCATGCTGGTCTAGTGAGGAAACCACAGGAATAACAAACCCTGACAACTGAGGGAGAAGGAACGCCAGTCTTGCTGAGTTGTGCCAAAGAGCCTTGCAGTGAAGAAGACTGAAGAGAAGACACAAGGAAAGTAAGTTCTGTCGAAAATTCCAACCGGGAAGGCGTAGACTGTTCGACAGAAAAAAGGCCAACTCAGTAGGGCGTTTCTGCTGATCCAAGTTCAAGTGCTTAAACTGGAGAGAGATGTGTCCACGATGAGGAAAAGGCAAAAACAATTTGTTTTGGAGTAAAATGAGTTTGTTTTGCTCAAGGGAGAGCACTCATATATTCCTGTCAGTTGAGTAGCACGAGCTCCCCGCTCCATATGATTCTTCTTTTTCCTGATGTTCCACGTTGTAGAAGAAACAGCATTTGTTTGGACAGGTAAGTATGAAGAAAATGGATTACTAAGAAAAAAAAACCCAAGCTACATACCATCATGTAATGATGGGTCGCGTCGAGACTTGTATGGGGTGGATGACATTGGACGGTCATGTGGAATGGGACTGGGTGGGGGTGATGTGCCAGTCCTCTGTGCTGAAACACAGCCATAATCATAGTGAAACAACTATTGTTTCCTTGATAAACTGCTACAAAGTCGACTTTCAGTTATATAAAAAGTGCTATTAAACAGAAATCATTGCCAGAAAGCAACAACAATGGTCACAACTAGAAATCTGCATGACTAGATCTACAATAAATTGTCACATTTATGCAATATAATTGATTTTTAAACATGGAGACGAGTAAAAACTGAAGAAAAGATAATTTCACCACTAGAAGTAGTTTTATGATATACTTACATGTTCAATCAAATGTCTTATCTCCACTTGGTGTGGAAAACACTACACATCAGGAATCTCTAAAAAATATCGAAATGGAGAGTGGCGAGTTAACTCTACCGTAAACCACCAGGAATACAGGAGTGGTCACCCTGGTGAACATGTAAACAACTCACTCCCCTCGCCAATATTCAGTTTTCTCCTGTTTTCCAAATTGCAGCGAGGGGTGAAGGTGTCCTAGTATTTGGACAGGTAAGTATATTATAAAACTACTTAGTTTTAGTAGCAAAATTCCTTTTTTTCATACTTACCAGTTCAAACAAGTGCCTGAACATTGGAAAGGATGGTGGGCAATCATCTGAGAAACAGATCAATGCTCAGACTAAAAAATGCACAAGCCTGACCACAACTCATCCCAGAGCTCGGTGCCAAACAGCCCAAAAACATTTTTCCTACTAAAAGTAGGTTTATGATATATTTACCTGTCCAAACAAACGCCTTTTCTTTTACTACATGGAACATCAGGAATCCCCCCAAATTATGTTGAGAGTGGGGAGCTCGTGCTACTCAACCTACATGAATGCAAGAGTTGTCTCCCTTGAGTAACAAACTCATTCACTTCACTCAAAACAACCGTTTTATCTCTTTTTCCTAACTGCAGGGAGGAAGTAAGGAGTTCTAGCTGTTTGGACAGGTAAGTATGTCATAAAACTTCTTTTAGTAGGAAAAATCCTTTTCTTCATACATACCTGTCCAAACAAATACCAGAATATCTAAAAGGATGGTAGGATCTCACCTGGGAGCCAGAAGTTCAAACTCAAGCACAAGGCTGCCCAAAACTCATTTCAGAGCTAGGCACCAGAACCCAAATGGTTTTAAATATAGATTCCTGGAGGTTTAAAGATTGTCCCTGCTCTCCCTTATACAGTGAACAATGAAAGCAAAAAAAGAGTCAGGATCAGGAAAAGGAGAAGACCCCTAATAATTCAAGCACAGACAGGTTCCCGACCAATGTCTAGAAGGTTAGTAATTGTTCACACTACGACACAGAACATAGCACAAAATTAGTTGATCAATGTGTGTTCACAATGACTTCAAGTCAATGTGGTAACATGGGACAATTGTCGCCAGCAGTTAACTTAGTGGGCTTGTGCATATCTGGGCATATCTAGGCACAAAATAATTCAGAACGAATATTTTGGCACGATCCAAAGTATGTCACAGTCACGCAATGTCTGAATATAAATGTACAAGTCAAATGTACCAAGATAAAGACGACAGAGCCATTCTTTTAACCCTTAGCCTGCCATGGAATTTAGCCAAGAACCTGAACTCATTTGCCAAAGAATATTTAGGGAAAATCAGGTGGTTGTTAAAAAAAATATACATTGTGGGCTTAAATGTGAACTAACATACTTGAAAGTATACATATATTCTGAAAGAAAAATGAATGGACAATACAGGAAAATATGTTTTATCGTATTTTCTGCGAGTTTGTGACCGGCCGGTAGAATTTACAAAAATACAATATTTGAAAACACAGAACATATTTTCTGTTTTAGTCATCATTATTTGTTGTTGCTAGATAAGTACTGATAGTAATTTGTGTACAAAAATGTGTCAGTTGAACAAAAATAATGTTAGAATAACATAAACATAATAAAATAGCTTACCCTCTCTTGCTCCATATGAAAATATTGCCTTTTTTTTTTTTTAAAGAACCATAAGATCCACTTTTTTCAGGAAAACAGTACTTCACAACACAAAGAGTCTGTGAAGGTTGGTCATAGAAACAAAACATGAGCACAGTCCTTATTTCACAGTCCTATTCCTCACTAAACTGTAAAATTTGCTTTTGAAACGATGGCCACAATAAGTAATCCACACTGAAAACAATCTCTGAAAGTGTTTTCTTCAAGTGAAAAAAAAAGAATAATAGCAGTCTGTTTTTCACAAAGTCCTATGCAGGAACAAACAGGATCTTGAGCCAGTGGAAAATCCTGTAAGAGAAAAAAAAAGAAAAAAAAGAACAATTAAAAAAACACTGATATGATACTAAAATGCTTCTCTGGTGGGGAACTAGAAGCGCAGCTTGGTATGCTGGACTTCAAAACAGGGGATATCTCTCTCTCTCTCTCTCACACACACACATTATATACACTTTCTCTTAAACACACACACACATTACAAACACTTTCTCATAAACACACACATACACACTCTCTCTCTCTCTTTCTCATAAACACACACACACACACACACACTCAGTCACTCACTCTCACTCAGTCACACACACACACACACATGTTTCTAGCCATTACCAAAGGAAATATTTTGTGGTCAACAGTGGATGTTTTGACCATTATGACTGTTGAGGGTTTTTTCATGATGCCCATGAGGCCCAAGAACTGCTTCATTTCTAGCATGTTGGTCTCCTTCTTGTAGTAAATCTAGAGTATTTCTTTATTTGCTGTGGCCTTGCCTGCATCTGCTGAATTGTTTGTTGTGCATATCTGTTTCATTCTGTGACTAATTTTTGCACAAGAAAAAAAATCTATACATTTGTCCCCACTGGGCTGTTCTTTCAGACAAGGATTCCCAACAAGATCAGGTCAAGTTGGTTGAAACCCATCAGCTGACTGAATGTCAACATTGGCAAACACACCACCGTGCCCCCTGCCACGTCCCGTTCTCCTTTCACCACATGCTCTGCTTGGCTTGTCACGCTGCAATCTACCACCTACCCTCCCCCTGCCATCTAGCCCTCCCCCTTGCACTGACCGATCTGTCTTCAGTTTCAGCTTCACTGGCCGTGCTATCTGACGAGTCATCGCTCACTTTAGCTACAGCATCGAGCTCAGCATCAAAGTCAGTTCTGTCTTCTACGTTGATCATTTGTGGCTGGAAATCCTCATCTGCTCCCTCATCTTCAAGAGAATCATCTGATTGAAGTTCAATACCACTATCCTCTTCAAGTAGCCACCCTAATTCACACTGAGTTTTGGCTAACTCCATCGATCGTGGACGATTTGCACTGCTACCACTCATGTGTGGCCCCGTTGCCATTTTGCTTGCCTCACATGGATATTAAGTTTGTTGTCACTGCAGTCACCCACTCAGATCACTTGAAAAAGTCATTGCTGGGTGTCAAAAGGGGGGCTTCCCAGATATTTTTAGATTCTACGGACCTTCACAATTCTGAATCTAATATAGTTATACTTCCCAAACACTATCCGAATGTACACATGGCCGAAATGACTGACCGCCGTTTCCAAACGGAGATCGCAGCAATGACACAGCCATAAGTTATCCGCTGTTCTGGAATGGCTTTGTGGAGGTCTAAAGGTTAAGGATGTGTCCAAACATAAAAGTTATAATAAAATTACTCTGTGCTTGGGTGAGAAAAAAGTACAGAATACAGAGCCTTTCAACAAAGGTTATGTCCAAAACAAAATTATTATGGAACCATATTCAAGGATGTGATAACAATAAGCCAAAGGCGCAGTAACAAAAAGCACAGTAACCTTCCAAATTTTACGGACATAGAAGAAACAAAGGCAATTCTCAGATAGCTGAGATAAATTCATGTCAAAAAGCACAGAGTCATTCCCTGATGGATGGGCAACACAAAGGGTTAAAAAGGTAGCATAAAAGCGGTAACCCATGGCTACTATTATCTCTTTAAACCAATTGGAAGAGCCCTTTCTCATTCATTCCTTTTTTTTAAGGCAAGAATTAAAAGACTAACCAGGCACTACACTGATGGGACAAAAGTCTGTCTCCTCTCAGCACTTCCGGCGCTGACTACCTATAGGCACCTGTTACTAAAAACTTATTATTCTTACCTTTAGGCTAGACTTAACTTGCTAGTACTTTGTTATCTGGCCCTTCCGACTCAAAACATGCTGACACCCTCTCGGCTGAGAGTCATAGAGGGAGTGGAGGTAGGCAACAGTCAGCTGATTCCAGCAAGTGGTGAGTGCACAGCGCAGATCTGCGACAGTACTGATGCAGCAAATGCTTTTTCTCACGCGAGTCTTGAGGACTTGCCACATGTTCAAGATGGGATTTAGATCTGGACTTTGCGGGGGCCAGAAAAACATGGGAACTCTGTGCTGTTGTTTCCAGGTCTCGGTGTGAGCTGAGCAGTGAACAGAGACGTTGTCTTCTTGCAGGTACCAACGTTTGTTTGGGTAGTGGTCAGCAACAAACGGCAGAAAGTTGTTTTCCAGCACATCAGTGTGCTTCTGACTGTTCATACTGCCTTTCACAAACACCAGTGATCCAACTCTGTCATACGAAATGCATCCCCACACCATCAATTTCAATGCAGTCTTCGGGCCAAGATGGATGCTGCACAGAAAAAGCACTGACCACTTCTCTTCAACTTTCCTCCGTAGTTTTACACATCCATTGGGTTTGATCACAATGGTCATTTCATCACTGAAAATAACATTTTTCCACTGATCGTTCACAGTCCAGTGAAGTTTACTCCTACAGTACTGCAGCCGCTTTTTTCTGTTCACTTCCTTGATGACTAGTTTCTTCATTGGGGGATGCTTTGAATAGCCCAACTCCATGCAGATTTCGCTTGATTGTCTTTTGGCTGACTTCAACAGAGGTTGATGCACGGAATTCATCTGAAATTTCAGAACTGTGGCAGATCTGTCCCTTTTTATGATCTTTGACAGTGCAGACACGCCCCTGTTAGTGAACACTAGCACTTCTGTTTTTCTGTCACAATAGCGCTTGTAAACTTTCCCAATGGTTGACCTGTTCAAGTTCAATACATTTGCCACCTCAAACACCCAAAGCCCCTGGTCTATCAACGACACAATGTATTTTTTCGTCTTCTCTGTGAGCTGTTTGTTTGCTGATGCCATGGCAGATCTAACAGCAAACTGCAAGCACCAAACAACAGTTCAACGATTTTCTTTACTTCACATAAGAGTACACTTGTGAAAATGACGTTAGTGGTTTTCTGTACACAAACATGTCACCAATGCTGAAATATTGGCCAGACGATCGAGTGGAAACAGCCACTTCAAATCTGTCCGCCATTAGAGAGGACAGACTTTTGCCCCTTTACCTGTACTAATGCTGCAGACACAAGTTCCACTCTTGATGGCCTCCTTGCCAAGTGATGGGGTCCCACTGGAGCAAGTCCTGAGTTAGTTGCTACACTCTAATCATGGCTACGAATAGTAACTGAGAATGTGTCTTCTATGTCACAGCCCCAAGGCCCATGGTTTCAATTGCCTCGATGAACTTTGGCAGGTTCCAAAACTATGGCTATCTGACTTTATACGGATGCTTGTTATAAAAGTTCCTTTTGACCGTTTTTCTTTTCTTCTTTTTCATTTTCTTTTTCTTTATTTCTCATAAAACTCACAACTTAGGCAGCCAAAATTTACTTGGGGAAGATGACCTTGCCTGCCAGAACCTCACCAAAATAGTGAGAGCCTCCATGTCTCCCTGAGATAGAAACCTGCCAAATGTGGTAAAAATAAAGAAAGAGAAAGAACAAAAAAAAATTAAAAGAGTTAAATAATCTATTATTGACACACGCAAATTTGATTGATACCATTATCATTGCTCTGAAACAGGTCTATCAGTGAAACTATTTCTATTTTAGCAGGTGCATCAAACAACAGAGTTAATAAAATACTGACTCTTGAATTATAGAGAATTCAAACTTAAAATTGATTTTCGAAGTTCTTGTCTTATCATTTTCACTGTTGGAGAAATTCTGTAAACTGATGTACATGATCTAGATGCAGCACCTCCAATCTTGGACCACAATTTGAAACGTAGCCAAGTCATTACTGTTTATCACCCAAAATAACTGTAGACTATTATCAAATTTCAATTTGAAATGTCCATTGAAACACAATAATCTTGACTTTTTTCTTTTCTTTTTAAAGTGTTTCCAAATATGTAATTTTCCCCCCCTTCCGTTCCCGGAAAATTAGTA
>LFLW010036755.1:0-12870 GCA_001262575.1 Conus tribblei | reverse complement strand
ATATCAGACCTGGTCAAGAAATACTCCCCTAAAAATGCAGAGTTTAGTCTGCTTAACAAGAAAAAAAGAAGGCAAAAGAGTGTGTGGTGGAAATCGCTCACTGATGAAGAAGCCGCCTCTTCTCAGGAGGAGAACAACACCATGAGCAGCAATTACTCTGCGTATTTTAAGGGTATACTGCATGATGTTATTATGCCTGCTGTGTGGTCTTGTGGGAATGGAGGTGGGGATCCTGATGACCACTTTGAGGACGTCAGGCGCCGTGTTGGGTCTAACCATGAAGAATATACACTTACCCCATCCATCCGGTGGTGTACTATAAGGCGACACACGATTGCTGATGGCAACCCGTGCAGGTACTTTATTAACATCAAACAGGATGGTACATATTCGTTATGCATGTTCTGCTTTGGCTGTGGAGTGGACAGAAACATCTTTGTCGGACAGCTACCCCCTTGCGCGAAAGCTACAGCACCACAGCCGCTGCAGCAGCAGCATCCCTGAGTAGCCCACTTCTCTAAAATAAAAGATTGGCAAACTCTACTATATCATTGTGTTTTATGGTTTGTGTCGCAAACAAGTCAATGCACCTCACCCCAACCTTTTCCACTAACCTAGATATAGACTTGTGAGTCTCTATAGCCTCTTGCCTCCCAGCGTACCCTTTAACGCTAGTGTGCACCTTGAACTGATGGTTGAGAGTCCTGAGAAGGTCCCCTCCTTCTTCATCTTTCGCCTTTAGGATGACGTTGAACATAATCGTCATGAGCCCAGGGCACAGCTGTAGCACGTTGTTGATAGCGAAAGGGGTCGTTTTGATCTGCAAGAACTTTCTCCTGTAGGTGTCCTCCACAAACCCTTTGAGGTGCTTGCCAAACTCTAAACTAAAGTAGAACAGTAGCTTCAAGAGCACATATTCTGCCCACAAAGCTGGCCTGATCTGCTCATAGGGAAACCCGCCAAACAACACAATGTTATACGGGTCCTTGACGGCTGTGTCGTCGTTTACCCCTTCATCATAATCCACCCCTAAGAGATGGTGTAACAGAACCTGCTCAACATCAGGAGAACCTCTCTGTATGTCTATGAGGGTGTCATAGATTGTTCTGTAGGGAGTAATGGGGTTTGCTTTATGAAAGTATGTAAAGATGAGTGAAGAGGCGTTGAACCGCACGTTAGAGGAGATGTTGTTCACTAAGCTAGCGAACCCGTTGTACTTGACGACTCTCTCCACAAAGACCTCTTCGGGAGACTTGCCTGAACGGAGGCATCAAGCTCCTGGTAGGCTCCGTTGACCACTTTGCTGCAGTATTGTATGATAGTAGTCAGCTTCTCTGTAGGGCGTTTGACTAGCAGGCCCTCCGAGTCGAGAGCAGTCTTCATCAGACCTTTTATCTCTCTCTCCCAGGTAACGTTGACTGTGTCTGCAGGCTTGAACGGGGGTTTAGTATTGAAGAAAGTACGCTTGTAGGTCTGTTCAGTGAAATCCTTCATCTTGTCCGTCAGGTACTTTCTGAGCAGCACGTCGACCCTCTGGGCCATAAACTTTTCCATGGGCACGTCTAGCATTCCCATAAGCCTGACCAGTTTCTCGTGGGTGACTGGAGGTTTGACGTCCAGGATCTTTTGGATCACTCTGAGGGCTGCTTTGGCAGCAATCTTCTTGTCCTTGTAAGGCTGAAACGACTTATGAAGCTTCTTTGTAGGGAGCCTCAGAGCCGGGGGAGGAATGGGAAAAGACAAATCCCTCAGAGGTAGCATGTTAGCATCTAGACCCGATGTATTTATCTGTGAGGCAGCATTCTTGCTCGCCAATTGCTTTATCTCGTTGCTGTACGTCTCCTGAAGGGTGAACATTAACGAGTAAAACTCGTGGGTAGCTGAGATTAGCCCTCTGTAAAGGTCCTCTCGAAAAGACATGGTTCTGAAGTGCACCAAATGCGGCGAATACTTTGTGTTAAGACGAAGTGGTAGAAGAGCAGCCTGTAAGGCTAAAGTACACTAATGCAAGCTATGCCCCAAATGTACTGCTCAAGGCAAATGCAAGAGAACCACGCAGAGGGAACAACAAATAGTAGACCTACAGACTATCTGTGCAGATACTCCCTCAATTCCTTCTACAGTCCCCACAAAAGACGTAGTGAAGCCTGTGGAACCCCTGGCCTACTACCCGTTTGGAAAGACCATGAACGCTAAGGCATTCTTCCCAGACAAAACCACTACCTACTCCATCATCTGCTACAGGTTTGATGAAACGACCCTTTTCCTCACGACAACAGACCCCCAGAACCCGCATTCAAAACGAATGTACAGACACGAGGCAGACGGCCTGAAGAAATGGCTGAGCTTCCCTAACAGCACCTCTGTGTTTGACGACATGCATGACGGGTGGTATGCCCACAAAGCCTCTTCTCTGCCAGACTACATGCATTTCAGGGACAAAGAAAACGGCAAATACATTTACACATACGTACCTGTGGAGTTTGTAAATAAACTGTAAATACCCTCTCCTGGAAATATTTATTGTGTGTTTGTATGACGTTATTAGTAGACTACTTTTAGTGCGTGTGCTGTAAAGGGTATTATGGCAAAAAGAAGGGAATACCGTGAAGACGATATTGTTGATGATGAAGAAGAGGATCAGCTTAAAGACCCTTTTCCGTTCCTGTGCACAGTGTGTAACAGGCGATTTGGGTCTGAAGAGACTTTCAAGACGCATTTTTTGTTTCAAAGGCCTGCATGCGCCTTTCAGGTCAATGAACCGGTCGACAACCTGAGCATGTTTACCCTAGAGAACATCTACAAGGGTCTTGTCGAAGGTCGTCGCCTTCTGGGACAAAGTCAGGGTCGTCAGCGCAAAGTCTGATCCGTTAGCACAAAGTTGAGGTTGTTGGCACAAAGCCGTGTTCGCTATCTGTGAGGCTGTGTAAGTGTTAACACAAGGCCTTGGGAGGCCATGTAACCTTTGTTCCAACACTAACACAGGCCACGTCACCTTTGTACTAACACTAACAAATCGTAATAAGTACCTTAAGGCTTTGTGCGAATTATTACTACGGGCATAAAGTTTGTCTTTTTGCTTTTGGAAACTATTAAAACCAGCGAGCTTTGAGCCTCGGCAGTCATTCGCTCTCTTTGCTCTTCAGAGACAAAACCAGCGTTCTTCTGCTGCTCATTGCCTCTTACAGTACCCAGACAACTCTCTCCAGCCATGTCTGACGTTATGCCCAAAGAACTTGTCATGGAGCTGTTTCTAATGAAACAGCACCCACTGAGGCTCCTGCCGCTAAGCCCAAAAGGTCTCCTAAAGAAAAACGACCTCAGCCTACGGGCCAAGATACTTTTGTGGCTTCTTACACAACAACTAAGAGAACTGCCATGAGCCTTCTCCAAGCCGTCACTTCAGGGCACATCGTGTACCTGACCATTAAAGCTATTGCAGTCAAGTACAGCCACACAGTTTTCAAGAGCTTCTCTGAGTTCAATTGCGACAGCGAGTACAGGATCAATAAGGACCTCGTGCAGTCTGACCTGAAGCTCAGGTATGTCTCCAAGGCAAGCGTCTCCCCCTTCCTAAAGTCTGCTCAGAAAGAGCTGGAGACTCAGGTAGAGTCCCACCAAAACTCTGAAGACAAGGAGTACATCTACTCAGTTTCTTTCTATGCGTGCAAGACCTCTGCAGGTCCTGTCACTGAAGCAGACCTGTCCTCCCCAAGCTGCTGGTTCTATCTGTCTGTGGGCCCTTTCTGCACTCTTCCTCTAACCAAGATGAAGGCCAGCAAGACGCCTCTCAGTCTACCTGTTGAGTCTGGCGAGCGGTTCCCTATGATGATGCCGGCCATGCCTGTGAGGTTGAATATCCAGGGCGAGTGTGTGAAGAGAACAGACACTCCAGGATTCGTGGAGCTCGCTTTTTCAGCCAACAAGCGGTTCCGCACCTACATGGTAAAAACGAGCGACATCCCAGACCTGATGACTGAGTGTTCCATCCAAGCTACCAACAGGCTCCTGTGCATCACCTTTCCTCTAGGGGACAAGCCAGGATGCTTCATGCACGCAGTTGGCGTGCGCAAGAAGTTTGCCAAGCAGAAGCTGGCTGCAGCAGCAAAGGCTGTTGAGAATGATGATGAAGATGAGGTTCCCCAGAAAGATGAGCAGAATGTTGCATCATCTGCAGAGGGTGGGGTGGCTATGGACGTTTCAGAAGACCTTGTGTTGTTGGATGATGAAGAGAAAGCTGAAGACCTGGTTCCTGCAATCATGCGGGTCATCAAGATGACCAAAAGAAAGAAGGTCGCCATCATCAGAGACGACTCTTCCGACAGTGAAGAGGAGGGGGGGAGGGGGGGGGGAAGAGCCTACTTCCAAGCGACCCAAGAAACTAATCCCTTCAGCCTTCTCAGACTCATCCTCCAGCGACTCTGAGTAGACTCTTTTTGCCTGCCTGAGCCCCATCCCTTACGAGGGAGGGCGTTTTTTTTTTGTAATGTTGTATTAAACTGTCACCCCCGTATGTATTTGTAAGGTTTATGTGTGTGCGAGAGTGTGTGTTAAAGACCCCCTAAAGCTATGGCAGCCTTACTAAACTACCCTCTACCCTTTATGCGAGCCAAGAAGCTGGTGTATGCAGTATGCAATGGTGACCTAGCTTATGTTACTGAAACTGTCCCTGATAAAGTGCATGTAAACCAACCTATAATGGAGCACCCTGGAGGCCCCACTACTTACCTTACGTTGATGGCTGTAGTGCACAACAGAGCGGATATCTTAGATTACCTAATCTATGTAGGTGCGGATGCTTTAGTAAGGGACAATAATGGTATGAACTTGTTTGTCAAGGTGGCCAACTCCCCTCAGTTAGACAAAAAGATCCCTGACGCGCTGTACGCCAAAGAAAACAATGGAGAGTACTGAAACGACCAGATCCCTTCTTCCGGAAACAATTTAGTACATGTTGCCGTGATGGCCAAAAACATATACGCGCTAGACTGTATCTTGAAGATGAGCTCTACAGTGCGTGTGAGCACAATCAAGAACTACAAGGGAGACAACCCCTTGAGTCTCAGTATGAAGCTATCTCACAGCAACCCTGTCATCCCCATGATGCTCATCAGGTACGCTCTGTTAAAATCCGGAGAGTCGCTGTACACTACTGACGGAGACGGGTACACTGTACTAGAATTAGCTAAAATGTATGACCTTCAGGAGATTGTTGGGGCCCTCACTAGGTACGATGACAGCAGAAGTAGTGAGGATGATGAGGATTCTAGCAGCAGACACCACCCTCGTAGTCGCACCCCACGCAAACGTCCTGCTAGGTCGCAGTCTTCTAAGGACCTTAGAAGTAGGTTTGACTTGGACTTTGAAGATGACCTGAATAGTGCAGCTAGTGGGGTTCTTTCTGAAGAAGAGGAGTCTAGTGAGGAGGAGGATGCACGCAAAGGCGCCAGCAGTACAAAGGTCCTAACAGACGCCTTTGTGCACATGCAAGAAGAAAACACAGACCTTAAGGAACAGATCAAACGGCTGTCTGAGGAAAACAAACAACTAACTGACCAGTACCTCGCTAGAGACATAGATCAGCTTGACCTGAACAACATTAGCCAGGAAGAGTGCGAGCAAAAAATCAAAGAGGTAACGGCTAGGTATGATACTCTCTTAACAAAACAGAGAGAGACCCTGGAGGTTATCATAGATGACCAGGCACAAGCCCTAGCAAAAAAAACGCAAGACCTAGACAACGATACAGCCACAATCGCTTCCTTGGAGGCAGAAAAGGTGGGGTTTCAACAGGCCCTATTGGACCTGCAGGCTCTGTTTGACCAAACGGTAGAGACCCTGACCACCAAGCACCAAGAAGAGATAGCCACCCTCAGACAGGCCTGTATTGCTCTGGAAGGTGCCAAAGAACGGCGCACAAATTTTGCATTGGAGGTAGCTTCTCTGACCGAGGAGCTGGCTACCCTACAGAAAAAAGTGGACCAGTACGAGACCCTTAAGAAAAGACTTTGCTAAAACCAAACAAGACCTAGAAGATACTATGCGCAAACAGGTAGACATGGAGCTCAGGTCAGAAAAAGACTACAAAGCCAAAACAAAAGACATGCAGGCCAATTTAGACGCCTCTACAGCAAACCTGAGCACAGCTAAACAAGACAACCAAACCCTACAGAAAGCTGTTGCCTCTCTAGAAGATGATAAACAAACTCTACAGAAAGCCGTCACCTCTCTAGAAGCTGACCTACAGGTAGCTAGAGAAACATCCACCAGACTAACCGTGACAGAGTCCAATCTCAGAGATTATCTGTCAAGGGCATTGGAAGATCATGAAATTCAGATGGTGGCTCAAGCAAAAGCCTTTGAACAAACTCAGCAAGAAATGACCCTGCAGCTTCAAACTATGACGGACAAAGCAAAAACCTACAATGTCGTGAGCGAGGACCTAAAGAAATCAAAGCAGGCTGTCATAGTCCTCCAGAAAGAGCTTACTAAAGAGCGAGAAACAAACAAAAAGACCCTACAGGCTAAAGAATCAGAACACAAAGCGGCCCTGGAGAAAGCCAACGATGCCTACAACGTTCTGCTCAAGCAGTCCGACATTGCCTGCAACAAAGCTGTCAAGTTGGTAGAAGACCGCCTGGACATAGCTAAAACCAATTATGACAGAGAGCTTCAAGAGACAATAGACCAGTACGCGCAGTGCCTAGACGAGCAGAGAAGGCTCAACCAAAACATCATAGAGCAGATGAAGAGAGCCCACGCAACAGAGCTAGACAACCAGCTTTTGGACTTTGATACGGAGCGAAAAGAGATGGAAGCCAAGTACAAAGAAGATTTGGAAAAGTCATCCTCACGGTTCCTGGTAAAGGCCCTAAAGAAAACCAGAGAAGAATACAATGCCCGCATTGACAAAGAAGAGAAAAAAGCCTACGACATGGAGAGTCGCTACCAGGTGCAGATAGCTGAACTGAACAAGCAGATAGCTACCCTAAAGGCACAGCTCAAAGGAAAAGAAAGCAAAGAAGACGAAGAAGTAGACGAACTGCTATCAGTCCTATAAAATGCAAGTACAAACATTTGGTTGTAAAATAAAAAGGAATTTTATTATACTATACAAAAAGCATGCAGTTTGTTCTTTTTTCTTTAGACCAAAAACTTGCCCTTGGCCACAATGTACATAGCGTCTGCCAGGTTCGAGTTGACGACTTCATCAATCTCCCTGAGGAGGCTAACGGGCAGCTCAAAGACGCAGTACACGTTGTACATAACCTTGAAGTATGGCTTGTGGTACTCTTCATCCTTTTCCTCTTCTGACCCTGATTCCTCCTTTTTGAAGGTGTTCCTGGGTTTCTTCTCAAAGTCCTTCACTGAAGGAAAGAATCCCCAGACCTTGACTGTAGGCCCTGTCACGTAGTCCAGAATAGTCAGAGCTTCGCACAACATCTGCCTGCCGATAGTGCTTGTAAGACACTTGATGTACAGCTGGTTCTCTGGTATGCACATGTCAAACTCTCGGTCTGTTCTGAGCTCTGTCTCGTCGTCAGGGTCTTCATAGTACTGCAAAAACCACTTGGTGGTCTTGCTGATTTCTTCCAGCAAAGCCTGTCCAAGGTGCTTTTTAGTGCCAAACCAGGCAGGCACTTTGGTCTTTCTAGAGGAAGATGTGGTGAACACGTTTTTGATCATCTTTGATTTGGTTCCTTCAATGAGCTCAGACACAGTGACTTCAGGCCTGGTCCACATAGGTTCTGTAGCGAACGTCGTGTAAGAGGTTTTAGCCTCCCCAACACCCACAACAGCCCCCTTTTCAAACTGAATAGGAGCACCCTCCGGGCAGTCCCTGTTTCCCGAAAACACCAGGTAGTCTGGGGTTGTTGAGGAGATGGAGAAAGACATCTTGCAGATCTTTCCTGGCCTAGCTGCAGGCACTCTGTCTCTAAGCAGCTGGTCAAACACCCACCTTTCCCCGTACTCTCTGACGTCCTGATAGAATGACGAAATGTACGACTCCACAGCCCCTTTGATCCCCCCAAACTGAATGGGCGTCAGGGTCTGTTTGGTGGTCTCCCCTGTAGTGCAGCCAAGGTCGATGGAATGGCTAGACCCTACAGTGATCAGCTTGGCCATCTTCCAGAACATTATGTCTGTCGCTTCAATCGACTTGGACGAGTGGTAGATGACCGACACAAAGTCTTCAGGGGTCTTTATGTCCGCAAACTTGGACCTGATCCCTCCACAAATCATGTCGTCTTCAGGGATGTTGTGGAGGTAGTCCAGAGTCATTTTGAACAAGAGATCCTGCCTGGTGTTGTTGGTATCCTTTTTAGGGACCTTACAGACAGGCTGCTCAGGGTCATCAGTGTTGTCTGAACTGGTAAACAGCCTCTTTCTAGCTCCGCTACCCCATACTGCATTTTGGCGGTTCAGTCTGGGTTTCTTCTTGAGAGGGGCTACTTCCGGCTCTTCTGTAGGCCAGTCAAACCTTTTGGGGGCACCGTTAGACGCTTCAGAGACTAATGGAGGAGGACTGTTTCCTGAGCCTTTTACTGGAAGAATGTCTGGGATGACGAGAGGAAGGAGAATAGCAGACGAGTACCTGTCAGGCCAGTTGGAATTTTCTTCGTTGTCTCTGATTGGTGCCACTTCAAGGGCTTTTTCACAGGCCAGTGTCATTTGTCAATGTCTAATGGAGAAGTCTGATTATTGTCTGTAATTTCATCCGCAAGAAGAGCTACCTCGTCGAGGATAACCTCCAGTCTGTCAATATCGTCTTTGTCATCGCAGTGAGTGACCACCGAGGGAGCTGGAGGGGAAGAGGAGATGGCAATAGGATCCTCTTGGGACCGTATTTCTATAAGCATACAGGACGATTTACCAGGTTGTGTTTCTGGCACACAATTAGCAGCGCTGTCAGGGTCTTGGGAAGGTATTTCTACAGGCATGTGAGGGGCCTCACCAGGTTGTGTGTCTGGCACGTGCGTCAGGGTTTCGATAATCTCAAGAGAAGACATTTTTATTGATAAGAGCTTTGCTCTGTTTAGCTTCTAAAGAAGAAGTAAGTGCTGAGAGCTCAGGCCGATCGCTTATATAGGCTCCATCACAAAGTTGGTAGCTGCGCCATAAGCTTGTGTTAGTACTAAACCCCCTTTGTAGTAATGGCGCTTGCTTTGTGCTAACACTAACACAGAGTCTGACTTTGTCACAGAAGATCAGGCTTTGACTCAACAGTTTTAGGGTTCTTTTGTCATACGTTCCCAAGATGTTGTCGATGTATGACCTGCTTTGCTTCAAGCGCAAAACCCAAGGATCGGACTTTGTAGATGACATAAAATGGACCCATGTGGTCCGTTTCGTGGTCTTCAAGGTCTTTTACAAACACCCCGAAAGAGATTTCCTGGTCTCCCCGTTTAACGTGTACGAAACTGGTGAAATAAAAGAACACTCCGAGATGGAAGCCATGTTTGACTGTCCATTGCTAGCCACTCCGTTCAAAAGAAAGCTGTTTAGGCTGTATGCAACTATTGCGTACTTGACCAAAGCGATCCAATTGGGTACCCCCACGTACCCTTTAAGTAAGCTTAGAGCGATAGAACAAGGGCACCTGCACATTATAAAACATTTCTACAAAGACCAAGACGACGAAGCCAGAGGAGCTCTGTCAGATCTTCATTCAATTTTGTTTGACGACCTTATTGTGCACCCTTCAGTTCCTCCAGATAAAGATAACGTAATCATCTGAGCTATACATGGGTACCTTGTTTCGAACTCCTTACGGTTCTTGTAAACGTGTTTTCTAAAGAACGAATTAAGTATGCGGGGGCATGATACGACCCTCCCTCTACAAGCTTCACTGTCTTCTATGACTTTTAATCTAAAGAACGCAGATGAATTTTTGAGTCTGGTAAACAGCCTCAACAGAGTCATCACCACTGGCGCTACATTATCCGATGCCGTGTCTGACGTATACCTATGCAGATCTTCTCGTTCAAACTGGTCCATGTAATATTTGACTGCAACTAAGTCATCTGCTGGAGGCTTAACAGCAGCAGCAGCCATGTCTTTTCCTTATACTAGTTTGGTAGTGTCAGAAGCTATCACAGCGGCACTGAGGTCTGCTGGTCTATCTTTTTCTTCTTCTACAACGAATATTCCCCCTCCAGGAGTCTCTTTTGATGCTTTGTGCGATACTCTAGCTAAATCATTTAGGTGCGTGCTGTACTTGATTGACAGAGTCAGGGACAGCCACTTTGTATACAACTCTAGAGCCATCAGGTCTCCTTCCGTCTATTTGGAACGCACCGCAGGCACGTTTGACTTGCTTCCTGGTATCCCCTCTAGAGGCCTGCGTTTTGTGCCGTACGAATCCCCAACAACCACTAATCTAGACTACGAGCTGAACCAAGAAGAAGAGAACCCCACAGAAGAAGAGGAGGAGGAGGATGTAAATGCAGATTTTGATTCCTCTGGGTAGTACTATGACTCTGTTACAGATGACTTTAGGTCTGACCGGTCAATGCGGCCTAACATCAAACAGGCTACCCCTAAAGAGGCGTTTGATAAAATACAAACTACCGGAGAAGAGTTTGACCTCTTCCTAAAGTGCCCTTCAAGCCCACACATTTGTTNGAGAAGAGTTTGACCTCTTCCTAAAGTGCCCTTCAAGCCCACACACAACGTTTGTCATAGGGTTTACTGCCAACAGCAAGATTGTGTTCCCAGAAGCCACTCTGTTCCAACAGAAGCTAGTAGGGGAGACAACCTCTCTGCTCAAGGTTCCTAACGGATTAGGTATATGCATGCTAACTGGTGTCAGTGACATCCTAGTCCTTGACAAAGCCTACCTACCCATCGCAACGTACGAGCTACACAAAGAACTGTTTGGGTTTGTGTCTGGAGTGGGACAGAGAGGCATTACGGGGGTGATTGACAAGCCTTTAGTGAGGTCTACGGAGGACGCCATACAGGACGACATTGAGTCTAAATACAACAATCTAAAGGCTATCTCTATAGAGGCCGTAGAGTGCACATACTCGTACGATGCAAAAGACTGTGGAGACATCCCTCAGTCTGGCAACATCAAATATATTACGTCCAGATGGGGTCTAGTTAAAGAAGTCTTGCATACCCCAGAATCACGTCTGTGTTTAAGTTTAGACACCCTTGAGCAAACCCTGATCTTGCTGGACAGATACCTACCGGCCGACAGGTCAGTCATCTACAAGACCAACTCGGCTTTTGTCCTCTTCTTGTATACCACAGGCTACCCTCACGAGATGCCTCAGTACGAGACATTAGAAGAGGCGTTCAAGGTCTACCAAAATGTCAAAGCCATCAACGTTCAACTTACAGCTAATCAGGGTACATTGGAGATAGATATGAGACCCTTCCAGAGCATAACAAACACTGCAAACAACACAGTAACGTTGCTAGACTGGAAAGAACAAGCATCAAGACAACGGTATACCTTCTGAGGTTTATTTTATTCGCAATAAAATATTGTCGACACTATAACATTTGTTGTGTGGTGTAGTTGGTTGCTTGCTTGCTTGTTTGTGATTTACATGATCTGTGGGTACAGCCTGACTCTTGGGGAAGGAACAGGTTGACTTGGCATGACAATCTGGACCTGAGGTTGTGCTGATGCAGGAACCTGCTCGAACACCGGCTTTGGAACAGCTCCACTTTTGCGACCAAAAGTCATGTACACGTAGTCAGAGATATGACTGTTGTACTGCAAAAGGTCAGTGGGGGTAGCTGCAGGGGCAACTTGAGGAGGGATGGTAGCTGCAGGGCTGACCTGAAGAGGGACTGTGGGGGGCGCCACATTGTGTTTCACGGGGGGCTGAGAGGTAAGTAGTTCTTGGGGTAGAGCCTTTTCTGCTGGTGCTTCAGACTGCGGTGCTGGAGGGGCTGAAGGGTATGCTGAAGGAGGGGCATCCTTCACGGCCACCAGATGGGTGCTGCCAAGGTGCATGGAAACCATTTCTGTAGTGAGAGCAAGGATCTTTTCATTAACCTTCTTGAGGTTCTTTGCGAGCTCTTTGGAACCAGCAAAAGGGTTCTTTTTGTCAGAAAGTTCTTTCTTGTGGTCGATTGCGAACACATAGTTGGGCTGATCGTAAAAGTCTGGGGTCATGTCAACGTTGTCGTTAAAGACAGCCATGACTTGCCTGTTGAGCTCTCTCGCAACAGAATCCACCTTTGATGGGTGGACCTTTGCGGGGAAGGCCAGCGAGACAACATTGAAACTCATATTAGTACTTTAGGTTGTGCCGTATGGATTGGCGATCCGGAGAGAGTGATAGCCAGACTTAGCGGCCCTCTCCTTTTAATAATGTCAGGTTTCATTGGCACAAAGGTAAAGCTTGTCTTAATTAACACGTATACACGCATGCAGAGTTTGTGCTAATTAACACAAAGTCTGAGTTTGTGCTATAGCCAGGAAGTTTGTCTAAGTCCCACCCACAAAGGTTTATAAAAAGAGAGCAACCAGACTGCTAGTCATCATTCTCAAACTACCACCAACCTTTCGGTTCACTTCAGGTCTGCTTGTACATCAACCATGAATGCCTACAGAAACGAGCCTAACGTACCCCACGATACATGGGCAGACCTCTCAGACACCATTGTGGAGGCTCTTTATAAGTTCCTACAGTACACTGCATTATCGTCCTGTACACCAGCTACCATGTTGCACACTGCATTTCCGTCATGTACACCAGCTACCATATTCTACACTGTATTCCCATCCTGGTAGTGGGTATAAAGGACGACAATTCAGAGCACAACATAGTAGCAGGTGTAAATGAGGGAAAACCAGTGGAGAACCTGATAGAGGGTATAAAGGACTGGAATGCAGCGTACAACATG
>LFLW010030990.1:13726-26452 GCA_001262575.1 Conus tribblei | reverse complement strand
ATACTAATTTTCCGGAAACGGAAGGGGGGAAAATTACATATTTATCAGTACAATTATGTATATGTCCACCTTTGCTCAGTGTAGATGTTATCATATGGTCTGATCTCGACAGGGCAGGACTGAAGATTTGTTACAGTATTTGCATATGATTAATATGTGTTTTAGCAATGTTTGAAGCAGTAATTGTAAGTGATTGACATTACTAAGAAAATCTCAGTTTTTGTAATATTTAACATCTTATTGAAAGTGTTAATCTCAGATTTACAGCTGATACGTTTCTGTGATGTCTACATGCAGTGGGGACGCCTGGAAAGATTTTAATTTTGATCATTCTGCTTAGTTTGATTTTGCTAGTGCTTGTACTTGCTGAGAAAACGCCAACTCAGAATTTTACCATTAACACACACACAAGCACACAGACATATAAACATAAGCAGCTGAACCGGTTGCTACATCGATGTACTTTGCATACATATGTGAGTCAGATAAAGAAACAAGAGAAAGAGATAACATGACAAGTAAAACATGGAGTTATGCTCTCCGATACTAATGCCCACACATTTTGTTGGCAGAGCATTGTCAGGAACCAGCTGCTGATGTACCATCGCCATGACAGTGTCATGTTACCTGATGGGAGAATCGTTGTCCTGGGGGGTGGAGGCAACTGCTTTTCCTTTGGCACCCACTTGAACCACACCCCTGTTGTTGTGGATATTGCCAGGTGTTTGGAGGCTGCCCCTTAGCATGTCATTGTGATGATACCTGCATGTGTCTGCTTTGTGGCTAGATAATTCATTGATTGGCAGATTTCTGTCAATTTTGCATTGAGATGAGTTGGTGAAGCTGTTATGAGTGCATGTGTATATGATAAGATATTGCTGTAATGTAAAGAGAAAGGCACCAGAACATGAGTAAGACATTTTCAGGTGAACATGAAAGTTCTGTGTGTACATGTGTGTGTGTGTGTGTGTTAGGAAGGATTTCAAGGGAGATCTTGATTGCAGGCCCTCAGAGAGGAACCCTCCCCTTCCCCTCATATAAATGTTTTGACCCAAAACTAATTCTGGTGGGATGTGAGGTGGGCAGGCAGGCTACATCCAGTTCATGACTCAAAAAGATGCCAGACTGCTGTCAGTATGGTTTTTGGAGCTGCCATAAATCAAATCTGCATCTCCTGGACATTTGGCCAAGTGGCCTTGTGATGTATTCCTGCCCAGTTACCTATTGGCCATCTAGCTGGAAAATTTTAACCTTATGCTGCTCACTTTTGTTCTTCATCAACTGGATCTAGCTGATACCCTTTTCAATTGCCTTTGCCATTGCCAAAAGGCCCTGATTGTCTTCTTATATGAAATCAAGAGCTTTCTCGTGAGATCATAGGCAGATGCGCCTACAGCCCCCATGCCCCAACTTGTATGGCGAGGACTTTGGCTTGCTCAAGCTTCAGGCCAGACTGGCATACTTTTCAGTCCTGTAGATGCGAGCTTCTTTTGTCTGATTCCTTGTGGTACAGTGAGTTCAGTCCGAATCATTTGCTTACAGCTGATGGGAATACAAACTACTCATCCATGAGGATGACAAAGATGAAAGTTTTGTTTCAGCATTTTGAGGCATTTGGTTATCTATGATTGTTTTCTAAGCTTGTTTTTGTCTGGATCTGAAAAGGCCATTGCTTCCCAACCTCTAGGTGATAGCTAGTTAATACACTTAGAAATTCATTTTTTCTTCAAGATAGGAGTTGGTAACAATACTTCTGGAATCAGTAAGATTTGTTTTATCTTTCTATCTATTCTGGCAGTGCAGAAACAGTGTGCATTCTATGATAATGTTCCGGTGGTGTTTGCTCTTTGGATGTGCGACCCACCTTCAATGAAGTGGACTTGTATGAATGGTTAACGCGCTAGATGCGCCAATGGTGTTTGGTTGCTAGCAGTTACATTTTGTGAAAAGTAAGCAGCATTTTAGAACAGTACTATGCTGATTACTTTGTTTCAGTGTGGTTTTGCAAACAGCATATTTCTCATTTCGGTGTATTGTAAACATTTAGGTTTGGTTGGGACCCTGTGGGAACGCTAGCTGCTCTTTTATCATAAATTGTATCATGACCAGTGGGGGTTCTGCGCTAACAATTTCCTCTTTCTTGTTACCCTTTTATTCTGCCTCTTTTTTTTTTCTTTTTTTTTAAAAAAGATTTTCCTTCTTCACTGCCATCAGTGTTCTTTTCTGCTTTTGTAGCCTACTCTTCTGTCCTTGTCATGGAACGTCTTATTAACACTTTTTACTCTGGTCGCAATTTGTAACATGCCAGCTTTTCTGATGTAATATGGATAGTGAGACTATATACACACATTTGAGAGTGGACAATAGCTGACTATACACACACATTCGAGGGTGGACAATAGCTGTCTCTTCTGCAGTGTCTGTCTACCCATATGGCTTTATGATGCATCTTTCTTTTTTTTTTTTAAACAGCAATGCTTCGTGTCTTTTGGAAGAAACAGAAATCTGCATCAGAAGAATTTTGCCAGTCTAGGTATTAATATGATTGTGTTTGTGCTGTCTCTGGGTGATATTTTGTTGAGATATTGCTGTGTTCTTAGTTATTTTGGAAGAACAAAATATTTGTCATAGGTTCATTATCTTGTTAATTTAATTTGTAAAGGATGATTGAAAAAAAGAGATTCTGGAAAGAAAATGTTAATGAATTTCACTATCATGTTGGTAATTTTGGATGCAAAATCTTAAAGACACTCTGACGATTATTCAAGCTCTTCAGTTGGTAAGCTATATAAAAAATACCTTGAAACTGGAAAAGTGACACCTTGCCAAGCCATTGACAGGTGGAACAGTTGGGGGAGAAACTTCGTGACAGAAAATGTCAAGATCTTTAAGCAAACACCTTTAAGCAAAAAACATGTGAAAAAACAGCTACAAATGGGATTGGCCAGACTGACTAACAATGGTGGACTGGTGCACAAACTTGGCTCCAGAAGAGTGATGTGACTGGTCTGTAAGTTGTGTGGTTCAATACTGACATTATGACTCCAATGGGGGAGGGGGGTAGGAAACGGTTTACTTCTCATGCAAATGATCCAGTGCAAATAAAAGCGCTTTGCTGCAGTCACCAGCAACATGTATGACCAAGACTTTTCAAATGTAAATTTCTCTTAGCTCTTCAGTGTTTATAGCTACAATGGATTGGAAAAAAATGTTCAACCATTTTTTTATTTTCAGTGAACAGTTAATATAGCATGTAAGTTATGCAGATGAACTCATTCTTTTAACATTCATAGAAATATAAGAGAATAGAAATTGGTGCAAAAAAAAAATTAAGAAAAATCTTTCTTCCCAAATATTTTATGTACAGCAAACTGTATGATAATTTTGCATAATGTTATTGGTCACTGAGATGTTTATTTTTATCTTTTTACTTTTGTGGGATTGTATCTGCTGGTCTACAGATTAGAAAAATCTGGTGAGTAAACTGTCAGCACCTGTGTTGGAATTTTTCTTTTGTTATCTGTTTGAACTTCGTTTTCCTCGACTCATTCACAAATCAGATATGCTTGTCCATATTCCCCTTTCTTCCCCACCTCCTCTTCTCTTCTCTTACTCGTTTCTTTCTTCACAAAATTCATGCATTGAATTCAATTGCATTTTAACATTTTATTGCGGTTTCTAACTTCACACAAACATACGTATCAAATGTACACTTCACATCAGCACATGCATGTATCAACGACAAGTAAAACAACAGGTATTTTATCAGATGAAAAAAAAAGTGACACTACTATATATAAAGATGTTTGAGTCATCATCAATATACTAGAATACAGTTTGACTACAAAGGACTGAAATTTTCCTTTGGAGCAGCCACCATGGTGCAGGGAGTTGCATTGCACGCTTGCAGACTGGGAGGTTGTGGGTTCGAGTCAAATCAAAGGCGTTTATTTTGAGGGCAGCTTTACCCTCCTCTGGTTCAGGTCTACACTCGGAATGTCGCTCAAATCTCCTGACCAACAATGCAGGTGTCTATAACTCAAGCCTAACTTACAGCTAGACATATCATGAAAGGGAGCATATAGTATAACTGTGTCATAAAGTCTCAAATCAGAATCAAACCAAATAAAAAAAATAAAAAAAAAGAAAGAATGGAATCTCAGGTCCTGTATCCCTTCATGCCCTGCTGTCATGGTGACCTCAGTTTTGATTTCCTGTCCATATCCATGGCTGTGGTGAATTCATGTTGAAGCCTTTGGCACAGAAGATGAGACAGACAAAAAAAAAAAACAGATTTCGTTGGGGTTCACATTTCAGATGCCAAATAATGCTGTTGGGGCCAGTCAACTGAGTAATGTGAGCATAAAATTTTGGCCGTTTTAATTGTGCTTTCAGATGAGCCAAATAATGCTGTTGGGGCTAGTCGACTGACTAATGTGAACATGAAATTTTGGCCGTTTTGATTGTGCTTTCAGATGAGCCAAATAATGCTGTTGGGGCCAGTCGACTGACTAATGTGAACATGAAATTTTGGCTGTTTTGATTGTGCGCGCGTGCACACACACACACACAACAACAAACTATGAGACACCCATACTCTTTTCTGTACCATGATCCCGTTTCCACAGTCCTTCACTCGATCTCCTATATTCAGGTATTCGACAAGAGTGGAGAAGCATATTCAGGGCTCCAACTGCAGAAAAGCAAAATTTCCTGTAATTGTAAGAAGTACTCCCCATAAAAATTTGAAACCTAACATTCAAAATTGCATAATCTACCACAAGTCTGACAATCAAGTGGTGTATTGTCGACATTCCAGTTGAACCATTGGTTCATACAGATCTTGTTGACCTCTTTCACTTCTGCTACATCTTGCAAAACCTTCAACCTGGCAGACAAAATGATGGCTGACCATTTTCAAGAAGTTTACACAAGATCTCATGACATCAGTTTTGTCAAGCATTTGGAAAAAGCGACCAGCACTCTGAAGATTCCACTGCCACTTCCATTTTCCTCCTGCATTTTTTTTTCATCAGGTTTTTTTTTTTGTTTGTTTGTTTTTATTTTTATTTTTTTAGAATCTGTGAATTTGCCAAGGTGGGGAGTATTGCATGTTTTCTTTTCCCATGTCAATTTTGCCATACATTATTCCATGATTCTTGATGGTATTACATGTAATGACTGTTCTCACAGACTTCATTCTAGTCCTCCAACAGCAATCACATCCCTGCTTCTGCTGCAGTCCAAGCACTGCCCCTACAGGCATCGGGTGATGGCACTTTTACCTTGTTTTAAAATATCCTGAGAGCAGGGCATGTAGGACTACAGAAGCCCAAATCATTGTTTTGTTAATATTTGTTATGCCTTAAAAATTCAGTCCACAGACCAACTCTGCAATCACTTTCACATAGGCTTCTTAAAACAATATCCACTTGGATCTGACTGCATTTAGAAGCTTGTATTAAAAATCTTGAACAACCACTGACAATGTTTCTTAACAACAACAAAAATAATGGTCACTCAATAAGCTCACATGTAAATAGACTAGATACAGCTGTAACCAAGTTCAACAGCCTGATGCACACACACACAAAAATTGCAACATACCCACAATTATTATGCACTGGACACAAACAAAGTTTCATTAAAGAGAAAATGAATTCCCATGAACAACAGGTCTAAATCAGCAACTTGAAGATTTCCAGTTTGTAGAGAGATCTTATCACACTCTATGGAATTTGGAGAGGAAAAGCACTACACTATTATCAACCGAAATGCCCAAGATGGAACAGTCATCAATTTAATTATTATTATTATTATTTATTATAATTTAATTGCTATTCATGGTCTGTTGTAACTCCCCACTAACTACTGATCATGGAATGAGAGATGTGATGACTTCACTGCAGAATTTACCTTGGTCATCATCTGATTAGGATGCTGAAATCACATGCATACTATCAAAAGAAGCAATTCAACAAGGTGCCCTCTATGCAAATCAGTTTTGCAGCAATATGTGTGTGAGTGTGCACAAAGGAAGTTGTGCTGCTGCATGTGAAAATCAAGGATAAGGATCAAATTTTACAAAAAGATGATGATTTTTGTTTAATAGAGAATGGAGATAACTTGAAACAAAATGGAAAAAAAAGTCTCTATTTTCCTTATCCGTCTACCATATGTCCATTTTGAACCCCAGATAATACTATGATGACTGTTAACTTGCACTGAATAACCAGCCGCCGTGGTGAAGTGGTTAGTGTCGCGGACTCCCGGCTGGGATGAAGATGACCCCAAAACCAAGATCATGGAGATCATGAAGTATCCGAGATTTCCAGGTAGTATCATAGCCCTTCTCCAAATCAAAGAAAATAGCCACTGCATATTGCCTATTTAGAAAGGCATTTCGAAGCGTAGATTCCAGACCGTTCAAATGGTCCACTGTAGTTCGATGTTTGCGGAAGCCACACTGATCTTTTGCCAGAAGGCCATCAGTTTCAAGTTTCCACTTGAGTCTAGCACTGACCATTTTTTCCATCAGTTTGCAGATACAGCTAGTCAAAGCTATCGGACGGTAATCTGGTGGGTTCGAAAGATCTTTTCCAGGTATGGGAATAGGTATGATGAGGGCTTTTCGCCAAGAAGGTGGAAAGAATCCAGTAGTCCATACATGGTTGTATACGTGTAGCAGGCTGTTCAGACCTTTTTGCGGAAGATGTTTCAAAAGTTTATAATGGAAAAGATGGTCAGCATATGCCTAATAAAACGGATCAAGAAGCATGCTGCATTTGAGTCCTTTGCAAGTATGTTCCAAGACATCTCTAACTCCTATGGGCAGATGACTGGAGAAGAAGCTGGATGGAACTGCAACGCTTTTGCAAGGGTCTCAGACTTAGTTTGTCAGAAGAAGAGCTAGTGTTGGTTAGTAAGTGCCTACAATACCTGTAGTCCTTACAGTATCTAAAACCTCTTTCAATAAACCTCCAGAAAAGACCCAAGAATACTGTTGCAGCATGCAAACACACCACGGATGTCTCCTATTGCAATCTGAGGATGTTGGTGCAGCCTGAAAGATGTCACAAGCCTTGACACAAGATGACTCAAAGCTTCCCAGATATATTGGAAGACACAGACATAAAGACAACCAACCTGAATATCCCGCATAACTGTTGCCATTCCGCTTTGGGATCATCTGTCCATAAGTGCTGCAGAACAGATTCAGAAATGCAGAACTGGCATGTGGCAGTGAATGTACAATGCAAGTGGGTTTACTCCAGTTCCTTACACAGTTCAGTGTTTGGCCAGTCTTTGGGAGGGAGATGTTCATGACAACAGTCACATGGAACCCAAGTTAAATAGATGATGGACTATCATACACATGACAAACACAGGCAAAAAAAAGCAGATGCTCGTCACAGCCAATTCTATCCCAATCTCGACAAACTTCATGTGCATTCTTCCCATCACAACATGCCAGTGTGAGAATACCTGTTTGGTGTCACTGTCAGAAGACTATGGAAGGCAGGAGACTAGGCAGACTGACACTGATGAGAAAAAATCGGGACATTCCAGTCAAGTCCACAGCTGTTGATTCTTTTGTCATAAAGTGTAGGAAATGTGTGACATTGCTTCCACACATGACCAATGACATGTTAGTTCAAGTGTGCATTCCTCCTAGCATATTTCTATTTCTTCACACTATCATGTGATTTACTAACCAATATTCTGTATGGCGGTTTTGTGCTTTTACTGCCGCTCCACAGGTTTTACAAGACTGAATAGCAATTATTAGCAGCCTGTGTAAGATAGACCGTTTTCCCTGTCAAATGAAAGGAGTGGTTTGATAAAGTCCCTGTCTCTGGGCTACTCATCAGGAATGTTGCCCTTGTACTTCCCATGAGGACCACTTCTCGTCCCCCACCCCCACCCCCAACCCCACCCTACCTTTATTGGATATAAACCTGCACTGACCTGCTTACACTCTCCACACTACTTTCTTTTTTTAGCCTTGTTTTAGGTAACTCGATTCAGTTCTGTCAACACATGATATAAAGGGGTTTTTTTTGTGTGTTTTTTGACGACTTGTGAGCTGATTTTAACATGGTCGGCTAGGCTATAAGCAACATTACCTTACCTTACCTTACATGATAATGCCACCTTTGCAAAATTTGACCAAAATGCTTTGCTTGCAAGATGCTAACATGTTGCCTATTTTGTTCCTCTGTGAAGTACAATACTGAGAAAATCTGGAAAAGAACAGATGTAAAGCAGTATGAAATGTGTAAAAACAAACAAACAAAAACAAGCAGATGTGTCTCCAGCAACGATTACACCAGTACCATCATTCAAATGTCTTTGCTGTTCATCATAAATATAAGTATGGCACTCTGGTTCCACACTGGCTGGGCACCCAAACTATTTTGAGAAGTGCTTGCTCAGTTGTAGGCCTTATTTTCAGTGGTAAAACACCTACATCCCTGGCATCACAAACACAAGTTAGTTAAGGTGCATTAATGAGTCATCAGTCAAAATCCTGATTAATCTTTGACAGACAGGAGCAATCTTGTGGGGAATGCATATCACTTTCATTACCATTGTCTCAGCCAAAACCTCATGAACATTTTTTAAATGAATCATTTGAACTTTGTTCCAAAGCAAACTTCAAAAGTGCAACAGGAATGAAAATGTGAACCATTTGTCAATGCCACACATCTACACATGCAATGAAATACTAATATGGAGGTAAACACAGCATCTAAATAAGTTCACACACATACATCATAAACCAACAAAAAATATTGCAGAAAATGGCAAACATCTACAGGCATGCACATCCACACAAAAAATGTAACAATTGTCTTTGATCATGGTTATCTCTCTCCCTGTCTCGCCCCAATTCCCACTCTCTCTGTCTCAAACAACTGCTACAATCAACCTCATTCTTTCTTGCTGTCATTAAATATTTTCCAGCACCAGTAATTTCTTGCAAAACAAACTTGACACTGACCTGTTCACAACCCATGGCCCAAATTCTTTTTGATTTCACAGTTAATAGAAATCAAGCAGACATGCAGAGACCAGTATGTGTGTGTACATACATATACAGAGACACGTCTAAACAGCTTAATATTCTCTGCACACAAAGTTGTAAAATCAATAATCATTCTAACACTTTCTACCACATCTCAAGTATTACAGACTTTGTTTCAAGATGCACCGAAAGGTATCCCTGTTAAATGATCTTGCCAAGAGTGCCTTTTCATGCCAAGCTTCAGTCCTGAGATAGTCTATGCAGTTAGCTGGGCTATGACACATCCCCTGACACGCTTAGCAATACTAAACTGGATCAAACGCTTCAACCAATGTAGGAAAATCCTTGTGGAAACAGTAAAAGCATTTCATGTTTCCTGTCAGTTCAGTTCAGTTCAGTTCAGTGGTTTATTTAATGTCTTTTCATCGCCAGATGATGTTTCCTGTCGTTAGGACATCAAAATGCATCTTTTCAAACCTCTGCCATCATTATAATGAACAGGCCAGACTTATCATCCTGAATCACAAAGATCTTTGTAGCAATACTACATTAAAAAATGACATTTAACGGACACTTGTAGTAGAGTAGGTCTTGGTTTTGTTGCTAAATATTTACCTGCACTGGCCCCCTCCTTCAAGGTGATAGTGGAACAGGATCTCATGGAGAGGGAACCAAATGCTATTCTGTAATATAAGTACTACAAACATATCTGACTTTTTCTCTCTTCAAAATATGGACCTATAAAGTCAGTCAGATGTCATACACATGGGTTTTTTTTCTGTATTCAGAACAAGCATAGGTCTAGACAGTCTGACATCAGAAACAATAATGATTCTTTTTCCTCTGAATTAGGCAATTAATTAAAATTCTTCAAAACAATCATACTCTGAAATAGGGAATTAATCAAAATTCTTTAAAACAATCATGTAAAGTTACACACATGTTTTCCACTGTATTTGATTGTCTGATATGCAGTCTATGTCCCATTCTCAAATGTGAACATTTTCCCATCCTATCACAATCAAAGGACTCATGGCAATATCATGAGGTTGGAAAACATTTTCACCAATCAAGATGCACCATCCTATATGTTCTCTCTTCATAGCAAGACCATTCACAAATTCAATAATCTTATCCAAAACAGCAAGAGGTCTGTTTCACACACACACACACACACACACACATGCACAATCTACCATTCAGGGTTGCAAATAAATTCATTTTCACATTCCGAGGTAAAATTACGCAGGATTTTCACCCTTCCAAACAAAATGTGAGGTATTGAGATCATACTCCAATCACGTTTCACGCACAATGAGACATTGTATTTTAATGCGTAAAGTGTGCAGAAAAGTATAAAATTGTAAGAACAGCTGATTTCGAGCTGGTTGCCTAATTGATGAATGAACACTTCCCAACACATAAAAAAGGAAGTTTTTTTGGGGAAGCACTCTTTTTCCCACTTCTTCTCGGTGAACCTGACACCAGAACATTGGTTCTTTCACTGTCACATCATCCAAAACTGTGATACTTGAGGTAACCTACCTTCACCGTAGATGACAAATTCATATGCAGCAGTTTTCTGTTTACTGGTCCACATCTTTTCACATTTTTATGTGTACCATCTTATATTTTAGCACCGTAACTGAAAGAGCACCTATTCATGTGTAACCGTCACACTCAGGTATGTATACAATCAATACACTACAGTTGTCTTTTAACCAAAATATTTCAAGTGTAAAAAAATGTTTGCTTCCATAGCCTCCCCCTCCCCCCTTCTTTCCCATCTCTCTATCTGATGATTGACACACTAATGGGGATGTGATGGCATATCAACCCAATTTTTTTTAAAGTAACTTACTTAAAGACATGTTTCTTATACTACACTGAATGCCATTAAAAATAAGAAATAAGTAAAATAAAATAAAACTGTCCACTATACAACTGCTTTAAAAAAAAAAGAATGGATTTTAAAAAATTATGACCGCCTTTTTTTCCGCAACAGACCATCATTCACCTACAATATTTATTCACTGTATAACTCTGGGGTTTCAATACACAAAGTGCTTGCACATTCACAAGAGCACAAACACTCATACTTGGTGTATGCTCCTGCAACTCACATGAAAAATGATTCTTTCATATCACCATCACCTCTTAATCCTACATATCTAAAACCTCAAACCTCAGATCTGAAATTACTTAATTCATGCATCCTGGCTGTTCACTGGTGTGGAGGCAACCCATGCAAATGGCATGGACAGAACCTGATGGCACACCGACAGGGCCTGAAAATGAATTGTGTTGTGCCCAGCGATGTTCATAAACCTTCTCTCAGACACAAAAGTGGCAACAAGCTAAATTCTTTTTTTCTCTTGCTTCCACTCCGGCCAAAAGATGATCAATTTTCACCTAAATTTTTATATGTAAACCCCAAAATTCTACACCATGTAACCGTCAAATGAGATCCTTCCATTCCCCATTTCCCCTGGCCATGCTGGAAAATCAGCTGGTTCACAAACATGACCAGGATCATTCAACTTTTATGACTGTTGAAGTTAACATTGGATGTACATTATCTGTTGGTCGTTTTTTGTGTGTGTTTTTTTCAAATCATTTGTTCACAGTATATGGTGAAATTTAAACAGGAGACTTCACACTTTTCAAGGTATTGTGTATGTGCTGTTGTCCTTGGTTCAATCAAAAAATCTGCTTCGACTGAAATCTGCTTTCATACATGAATGGGAAGGCATTCAGGTTAGGGGATTTTTTTTTTTTTTTTTTTTTTAAACATGATGCACTGAGGCAACTAGGAGATCAATTTAATTTTCATAACTCTTTTGACAAAGAAGAGCAATTGGTATAAACTTGTGGCTATTGTTCCTGCCTTCCAAGCTGATCCTGATGAAAGCTGCAGACAGCAAATCAAAGAGACACAGTAATATCATGACTGTTGCAGGCAAAGTCCATGTCACTTCAGAGGCTGGATCAGCAGATGACGAAGTGCTATAGACAGTCCCAATGTCATTCAACAAGAACAAACCAGGCTAGCTGTCATTGGAAGGGATAAACAAAGAACACTGAGCAAGAATCACAGGGTGCTTATATCTAATTGTTCAATGACGCAAGAGTCTGTTCACTCAGTAGCATTTTGCTTTCTGGCTTGATGTCTTTTTCACTGCCCAGGAAAACGCCACCAGTGCCACGTACTCTGTTCATGGCATGGCGATGTCTGGACTCATACATGTATTTCTGAAACAGAAATTCAAGATTTTTTCTTTCATCTCTGACGAACCGTCGAGGATCACAGACTATGCAAAAGAACATGGTAAACCTGAGGACAACTGACTAAATGATGACAGGGGCTGTGTAAAATGCAAAATTTTGACAAAATCAGATGCACATATCAAAACGAATCATTTCACAAATACTTAGAAAAAAGATAGAGAGAGAGAGAGAGAAAAAGAGAGAGACAGACAGTACACTTGTAAGTTCAAAATGTACAAATACATCCTTCAGATATGAAACATTTATGTTTTTTCTGCTTTTTACACCTTCAAAGTCCTGCCTGAAACTTCATATACATCAAAGCATTTCAACTGTCATGCACTATACCTGCATTCATTCATTTATTAATTATTTAGAATTCATGTGTCTCATAAAATCTACATGTAAAGAGACCCCTTTTCAGATTCAAA